>VBVR01003862.1:0-16082 GCA_011638315.1 Tetramorium parvispinum
CCCCTCCCCCGCGTAAGCAAAGCGCCCATCCACCTATCCATCCATCCATCGTTCCGAACAAACACACCCCACTGCCGCCCGGTGCCCTAAAAGCGATATTCGGTTCCTGTACACCACGTCTTCCCGGAGTTGCGTTCGTGGGTAGATCCGAGCGGGCGTACATAGCGAAAACGTATCTCTCCCTCGTTTCTTCGAATGAAGATCCAACATGAAGTCGTACGAAGCCGGACAGGATGCAGTTTAACAAAAAAAATGTCGCGCGACGTAAACTGCAACGAACATCGATAGTTCGTCCACCGAGTTATCGCGTAATCATTGTTCCCTACGGCTAAGGAATCGGGGAGAGTCGGTTGTTATCCCCCTGCACCATCGAGGAGCGCGTCCTATCGAGTAAAAAAAAAACAGAGAAAGAGAAAGAAGAAGACAGAAAGAAAGAAGGACGAGGAAATAATTGCGAGGAGACGCGGAGATCCCGCTGGCAGGGGCGCGGCTCCTGATTGCTGTCGCATTGTGCACCGCCTTGGTCTCGCAACGAGGAGCCCAGGCAGCACATTGTCGCGTGTACCGCGTCTGAATACGTCGGCAGGTTGGCGTACGAATAACGTGGGAGGAACCGCGAGGAGAAAGACGCACGGGAGGGTGGCTGCGGGGTGCAAGGCGCGGGACGACGGGGACGCTGGGGTAAAAATTAAACCCCGGAGACAATGGGTCAAGCGTCCATAGAATAGGAAACGCCAAACACGCCCTTGCCCTTCTGTCCTCTCGCTTTTTTTTTTCTCTCGGAGCCCCTCGTCGTCCCGATTAAGTGGAGGTGAACGGAGCGACATGGGTCGACATTGTCGCCCGCGTGCACGATGACGTTTAATATCGATATTGCGTTTCGGAGGCGGCGAGAGGGCCCGGAGAATACGCGAACTTTTGGAAAGCGAAATTATAAAAGGCGCGGGTGATGAGGTTCATCGATTGCGACGCGAACGGCGATAATTTGGGTCTGTATGCGAGCTTATTTCGCACGTTGCTCGCTTTTGCAGACGAGCTGCTTTTACGCGACGTACCGAAATGAGGCAAAGTGACATCGCAGATCTGTATCGCGTTTTCAGACGTGCTATTATTACCAATGCGTTATTTACGTAGTTTTGGCAACGGTTTCATTTCGAGCAGTGTGATTTCTTGAAGTTGAAACTAATTTAATGCATTAGTGGTCGACAGAATTCTGGTGTCTGTCAGCCGCGAAATTGGCGCCAATTCGAAACGATACGGCAGGAAAAGGTACTCGAATTCATCGAGATCGAGCTAAACGTTAAAAACGTTCCGAGCTACTTAAATCTATCATCCGCGATGCTCGATGACGCAGATGCACCGACCCGTTCACGTGCTACGTGTTATTTTATTTCATAGCCTCTCGCGCCCCTTATGGTGTCTCGCCCGTCGATGTGGCGTATTAAACACGAATGGACGGCGAGATCGGCGCGTGGTGTAAATGGAACGGAGACAGGGAGAGGAGTGCGCAACGAAAGCTTCGCGTACATTATTGCAACGGTGATGAGGAAAGACAACCAGTAGGGACACGAGCACACACGAGCATTCGTGTCGCAACACATACGCACGCATACAGACACGCCGTTACTATGCGCAATGTGGACACAGTCAAGGTCCAGTGATCGGCTGATTGATTGTCTCTACGGGGGTCGCTATTTAGGGGTATCATCGTGAACCGGATGACAGAGGCGCTCGGTCACCGTTCGAAGGGGCAAACCAGATCCACTGGAAATTTAACAAATGGCAAAGATAAAGGTCCACTGTCTTATTTGTTGAATTATGTAACGACACACAATGAGAATCTCGAGAATATAGAGCGAGTGGTATTTTTTTAGAAAGACATAAAAAAATTATAAAAAAAGGGTCCATTGGAGCTACTAGTTGTAGTCCAGATCTTTTTAAAAAAGATAGATTGCTTCAGATAAGAATATTATACTGCGATTATAAATAAACGCGAAGCGTAAATACTTGCGTTTCACGGTCGCAGCGATCTGCAATTAACGCGCAGGGTTGAAGGAGACAGGGTTCAGGGTGCGGACGAAGATGTCATTTAGTCAACGGCGACGACGACGAAACGATTGCCTCGGTCATCCAGTACTCAATTGGTGTCTCCCCACGTTTCCGATCACAGGGAGGAAATCGCCCTCCTTTGGCTTTAAATCGGGTCACCGGATATGTACTCGAAGGACTGTAATGGGGATGAAAGGCTGGAGGGAGAATCGAGGAATGCGCGAAAGAAAGGAGCTACGAAGGGTGAGAAGAAATACTCTGACTGTCGAACAAGTATTTGGAAAAGAAAATGTAGGATAATTTTATAAAATTTCAAGGATTTTTTAGGTGGAAATGCTAAACACTGAGTGCATCAATTAGCCGCATTGATTCTATATAAATTTCGTGTTATTTTATTTCAATGGTTTTGCTTCACATGATATCGAGTCAAGTTATCAATAAATATATTATCGCTAATCTTCATTGGAAACGATTGCATTTTGGGAGATAACAACACTAAATTAAAAAATTGATAATTGTAGAAATTGGATTAATCTCTTCATCTTCGATCATTGTCTGGAATTCGTAGTTGTTCATCGGCGCATTTGTCGTGCAATCCGATACTAAGAGAATTACTTTCCCTGCAAGTTAAAATGAAGCAATTCGCAGCACGAAACAAGAATAAAAAAAAAAGTACTGGAAGGAAGAACAACGCCCTTTCCGAAGAAGGCTAGATGACAGCCCTGATAGAGAGGGCGAGCGAAGAAAACGAGCGTTCCATCATCAGAAATTAATGCAGGGTGACACAGGGTGGCGTTGCTATTGTCCTGAATTCCTAGCTCGGTACCACCAGCAGCAAGCAGTAAGCGTGCAGTAACCGAAGGGAGGGACGCGAATGCGAAAAAATTCAGATGTGAAATTTTCATTTCCGTCGCGGCCCACCAGCTCGGAAGAAATACTTCCTGGACGGGGTGAGATTCGCAGGAACGAGGGCGCGTAAATGTTGATGGTGCACTCATTCTCTCTCTCTCTTTCTCTCTCGTTTTCGCTCTCGCTTTCTCATTTTCTTGGCCTTCGTTGACTTATATTGTATCTTGACTATAATTTTCGCATAAGAATAGATTCAAGATTCGCATGAAAAGTTTTTTCCAATCGTTGAGGTAATTTTTGTCTTGTTATACGCAATTTTTATAAAAATAAATTTTATCATTGTAAATTGTGCAATACCATAGCCGATTTAGAAATTTATCAAATTTTAATTCGATATATCTGCTTTCGAAATGAGAAAATATCACCAAATTATGCATATAATATTCATCAGATTTTCTATTACACAACGGAAAAAATAATCCGTAATATCTGAATGTTTTTTACATTGCTGTTAATAAAACGATAATTTTTAATTATACTTAATTTATTAATTCCATATAAATTAAACATTAAAATTGAAATATTAAATTTAAATTTTTATTCAGTCATATATCTACATTTACATAAGCGAGAAGATAAACGAGTCGAGTGAGATTATATTTCGTTTGTCACTATTTTTAAAAATTACTTATAAAGGATAACTGATTTTTACAATTAGTCGAATTCGTCGATCTTTCAATTAATACGTCGAAAATTAACGTAAATACGTAAATGTGCGGAAATTTCCTAATTTTCGTCATTGGACATGCTTGCAATATCAACAAACTTGTCGTGCCGCAACGAAGAGAAATTTTTGTCGACGGGCGGGTACCGGCCAATGTCCATGTCGACCTGCGTGTTCCCCCGTTTGCGGCGGTATCCGGTGAAAACTTGGACTTGGGTAACTCGATGTAGCGGTTCGGCGCACCGTAGCAACGGATCACCGGAAGCTTTTATTGTTTTACAAGTTTACTGCGATTGTCCCGGGCTCGGCCGGCCCCACCGACGGCCGATTCGATTCGCCTCGAGGACGACCACCGCATTTTCCGTCAAGACTTTTCGCGTGGTTGCCCTCGCACCGTCCCGGGGAACGTCCGCTTCGGACCGTACACATGTACATGCCGATTTGAGAAAATGAGAAACCTTGAAATCCATTACAATCGACTTTGTTTCGCGAGAGCATCTTTACGATAAAACTTACAGCTATTTGCAGGAAAAATGCTAATGTATACAAGCTGTTTTAAAACATTTTTTAAGTAATAAATTAAGAAAAATAATGAAGATTTGACACGTTGACTGTTACATACGGTGAAGAGCAGTTTATAATTACAGTGACCACATTTCTTTGAGAAAAATAAAGAACATCGCTATCCTTCTTTCACAAACAAGTGCAATGTAAATTTATTATTATTGATTTTTTTCCCCTGAATATATGCTTATATGAAAAAAAGTAAAATTTTGTAAACTAAAACAATTATATATATAAAAAAAGAAACACATTTTTATTTAAACATTACAAAATATACAAATGTGATAAAATATAAGGACATTTTATAGGACTTTTCAGAAATAAAGGACAAAAGTGAGTTTTCAAGAAAAAAATAAGTCTAAAAGATACAGACCTAAAATAAAGAACTGCCGAGAGAACTGAAAGAGTAAAGAACTGTCCTCTATAATATAGGACGAATGGTCACCGTATTTATAATACATCCTAACGAGGTTCACGCGAGGCTTGTTAGAATCTCGAACATTGAAAAATTACGGAAAACAAGCCTAACATCGTTCCTATACGATACGGTGCGTATGTCCCGCATACATTATAGGCGTGATTAAATTGAGATAATATCGCGGAAACGCGACGCGGGAATGAGTAACGCGTGCGGGAGCGTCTTCCTGCCGACTCCAGGATGTCGAGGCGGCGCTCCCGCGGGAGATCGTTAACGTGTATGTATATGGGGTTGACATACAAACAGACAGGGTGGTGTTGTAATTAACCGCAATCATTGACGGTAAACATACAATGGTTTGGCTCCCGCGGGACGTCGTTGACCGAGGCCACCGGACGAGGAAGCTCCCGTTGCCGCGGCATAAGGAGCGCACCGTATTCGTGATCAATATTTATGACCGAAATCCAAGGGTGAATCTACGGCGCCGTGGGCATACAGCCGTATCAACCGTTTGTATGCCGAGAGCCGCGGTCAATATTTATGATTGGTAGCATCCCGATTGATATGTACGGTTGGCCGACGCGCGCGCGCATGTGCGCTCTTAATGAGCGTTGCGCCCGTCAGGGAGCTTAACTCCATCGTGTAATAAAATGTCGAGCACATCGGCGATAATCGAGAGCTTTTATATATGTACAGAGTGTCCGATAATAATCTCTCATGAGCGGGTTTAAATAGAAAAGTCCTCTATCGCTTTGCGATCTTCTTGATAATTAAGAAGAACTTAATTAAAAACCTCTGCGAATCAGTGAGTACATGTATCGTTCGCGATTGCTGGAAGTGTGTTTCTTCCAATGCCTCGCCGCGCAAGTGATTCACAGATCTTTAACAATTAATTTCTCATTAATTATTGAGAAAATCGCAAAACGGTAGAGGACTTTTCTATTCGATTTAATTCGCTCTACTTGCTTACGAGTGGTAGTACGATTATTACTAGACATCTGTATAAGAATGTAAGTCGAGAAGAATGCCGTTGTGGATTTCTCTGGACGCAACAATAAAATCTCACGGAAAGTTCTTGCGACTATTCGCCGTACGTTCTGACGTGCGTAGCAGAATAAAGAATCGCTTACGTATAAATTAAGTTGATATGTCAGGAGAATTTATGTACCTTTGTATACTTCATATATTAGTACACAGAAAGAAAAAACAAAAACATATATATTAGTTAACCACAATTTAATTAAAAATAATTTTGTTGATTCAATGACAATATTTATGAAATAAATAATATTTTCGAAAGAATAAAAGCCTGATGTTTTCATTTAATTGATAATGTTATTGAATTAACAACATTATTTTCAATTAGACCGCTGTTAGCTAATGCCGTTAATGCAATATTTTTTTTTTCTGTGTATTTCTAATCATCTTTACTCTCAATGTAAAAGCATATATTCGCATATATGTGAATTATCATTATTATTAATATTACTTTCATCATTATTTTAATTATAGGCCTAGACTTGCAAGCAGCATTATTGCTTCATCTCTTAAAGTGCAGTTCTCTACCACGCTTCTGCTCCTGCGTATAATACCTCTTTTTCACTTCAATAAAATTATTATCATTATCATGGATAAATGACATAATACGGTATACAATTCACAAAATTGATCGGCACTCCGACAAGGGAAGAGAGCTACAGTCTACGGGTATCTTCGTTAGTGTCCATCCTGAAGATTGTCCGATAACGCAAGAAGGTATGTTGACTCTTGTATACAACAAAAGTATGAATTCTTGCATTGTGAAGAAATAGATATAATATTTATAAAATGTAAATATAGCCACATTGAGCTGGAGTACTTTTATGCTCAACATAAAGAAAAGTATGTAAGAAGCGCAGGAGTAAATTTCGAGAGAGGGTGATTTTTCCTCAATTCCGCTTTCTCCCCCGTGCTCTCGCTGCGTGACGATGACGCCGCGACGTCGCCCAGCATCGCTCGCGTGTCGTCTTAACACCGTCGCGTGGCATGTGCGCGCGGGCACGCGCGTCGCCAGCAACACGGGCGATGCGTGTGCTCGGAAACGCACCCCGCCTCGCGCTAAAAGCATATCTGTGTCGTCTCGTGAATACACGCGGGGTTAACGGCGAAGGGGGTTGAGTGGGAGGAAGGGGACCCCGAGGTCTCCCCCTCAAGGTTTTCGGTTCGGGTCGGCCGACGCTCACTTTTCCTCGCGCCGGACGCGCCACTTGGCGAACTCGGCAGCGTAGATTCTCCAAGATCTAACGAAGATCGAAATGCGCTTCTTGCGCGTTGCGATTCAATCCGAATGTCCGTAGATACAGGACGCTGTTAGCGCGTAATCTCTTAGCTGTTTGTAGCGGAATTCATAATTAAAAAATTGAAAAATTTGATAAAATGATAAGATTGTTTCGAGAAGTCATGAATTTTTTTTTTTAATGTAACGGAGATTGGTGAGTTATTCGTGCGACCGTAGCCACACAGCAACGAAGGTAAATGTATAAGAAATTCAATAACTTTGGCCAGAAAATGACTCTGGCATCGGATTCGTAGGGATGATCAGACTGCAAAGGGATCTAATGTAATCCAAGATACTTTTAGTCATTCCCGCTCTTAGGCAAGTGTGCGTGTTCATCGAGCAGGCGGGGGGGATGCGTATACGGGGAATCTGTCTCTCTCGGCGCCGATACTTGTATGCACGAGGGCGCATCGGTTCAAGCCCATATGGCTAGTATACATGCCGATTATTACATTACGTATGTAGGACCGAGAAAATTATAGCCAAGGTGAGGGGACTTTGATGCCAAGTTGGTCCCCGCATGAGTCGACTTAGGGAAACATTACTCTTTTGGACGCGTTGCCGTAACGAGACCGCGATGTAAACGATATTCTCCGAATCGAGGCGTGCACGCTGAAAAAATAAAATGCCGGCAAATACGGATTTGTTGATGAAGCAAAAACTGCGCGACAGATGGGAATTGTGAATTTTTAATTTTAACACGCGATTTTTTCTCAGATGAATCTATTATGGCTACAAAATATATCGTGAAATGGCTTACGCTTTATCAGAGTTAACAGGAAAATTTTTTTAAGAATAGTAAAATGCAGTTATAGATTTATCTTGCAAAATGGCATTCATTTGATTTCGATTTAAATGAGGATTATTAACTTTATCGCTTTAGTAAAAAATCGCTTTACTTTATAACGTGTTTTTTTTAGAAATATTACGTTATTCTATACAAAAGTATAAATTTCGCAGTCATTCCGTGCTCTAATAACTACGAGTAATCTCTAATAAGTGGCATAACACATCCATCTAACGCCGGCAAGATTGAATTCATTCGACCGCACTTTCCGCCCTTGTACGCGTACGCGTAGGGTGTTCGCGCAACATTGCCCGAAGAGTGTTTGAGAGTAGGATCGGTCGCGGGGAGACGGGGGAGGGGGGAACAGAAACATAAGAGAGAGATGGAGAGAGGAGGCCAGAAAGAGAGAGAGTACATCGTGATTCTGATTAAATCAGCATTAGAGCGTAGCCGCGGACTTTGCCGTCGCACCCTCTCTCACGAGTCGTCTCTCACGACAATGACACCAAATGTCGACCTCGAGACCTCGGACCCCCGCGGGACGGTGGAGCTTTAATCACGATTCTCCGGGCGCGCCGTGCAACGAGCGCGCGCTGTTACTCCAGCAGGTGCCCCCGACCTGCCCCCTCCGGGCTCTCATCCAGCTCGAGCTCCCGTTTCTCTCTCTCTTTCTCTCCCCCTTGGCTCCCGCTTGGCTCCTCGCGCGGCTTCGATTTCAATTGACACGAGGAGCATGTTGCACTTTGCGCCCGATCGCGGTGACAGCCGGCGGGCCGCTCGCCTCGATCGCCTTCGCTTTTGTGCGACGCGCCTGTATGCACGTGCGGAGAGACTTTTGATGTCGCGCGAACTCGAGTGCGGAGATGATGACCGGGCGAGAGAATAATTGAGGCATTCGGCGGCAGAAGCGACACGCGAGAAGCTCTCGCCTCTCAATTCATCACGATTGAATTTTTCGAGCCGTTTTGTAGAAATTTTTTTATAAATCGCGCGAAGTAGCTGTATCCCGGAAAATAAAACAATCTGCTGCTGATCTGACGTACCTATATGTTAAGTTATCTGAGCCAAATTATTACAACGTAACAAATAAGATATGAATATTATTTGCTATTTTTTGCTTCTAAAACTAATTTTTTGCTTTAGTTTTTAAAAAGTTACGAGAAGCTCGATAGCTCAATATTAAGTAACTTTTTAAGAAGTGAAGTAAAAAATTATTTTCAAAAGCAAAAAATTAGCGAAAAATTTTCATGTCTTATTGGCTACATTCTGATAATTTGACATAGATAGTTTCATATACCTACCTATAAGCTATCCGAGCCAAATTATCACAACGTAACGAATAAGGTATGAAAATTATTTCCTAATTTTTTGCTATTTTTTTGCTTCTAAAACTAATTGTTTTGCTTTAGTTTTTAAAAAATTACGAGAGGCTTGATAGTCCAATATAAAGTAAGTAAGAAAAAGATTAAAGAATTAAAAATGTTTAATCTTAAATCTTTACAAAAATTATGTTTTGTTTATACAACAATGAGAAGTTTCGCGTGCAAAGCGCGCGTTCACCACCACTCGTTATTACAAAAAGAACAAACGTTAATAAATTAGTATGATTATTTTTCACATCTTCATTACATAAGTCGGGAGTGAGAGACAGCTGTCAACCAAAACGAATGGCAAAAATTTGCGCAATCCCCCTTCTCGCCCCCATTCCTCTCGAAACGCTTGCACCTTGCGCGTGCGAGGCGAGAAAGAGAAACAAAAATATTATTCCTACAAGCGCGCGCGCGCGACCCCCCTATAGAGGACGTCGCCCCGAATTTTCGATCCCCTTATCCCGCCGATTCAATATCCCTCCCCGCGCAGCGTCACGCCGGTCGACTACGCTCGGTGATTCGGCGACGTGACGGTTTTACGTCGTGGTTCGTTGCGCCTCTGCGAGACGCCGAAATTGAATTTATTATCCGCCGTTACGGCACGGCATCGGCGACGGCGGCGGCGGCGACGTTTGCAGCGACTTAATCGAATCTAACCGGACGATAATCGAACCGGACCGGTTACTTTCGAGAGAGGCAAGAGCGGTTTCCACGGAACGGTCCACCGTACGTACGTTGACGCCGTAACCATTAAAATGTGTTTTACCTTCCCCCCCCGGAACGGGCCCCGCGGCGGTCGCTGCCAATAAGAATTTCAGCGCGTCGCGACGTCTCCGGTAAATTCGCCGAGGAAGTACCTGTCGCGCAAGAATACTCGACTATTTGTCTCCTCTTTCTCTCTTTCTGCCCTTTTTTTCTTTCCCTCCATCAGTGCCGCTCGGTTCCCGCGACTGTCTCGCGAAAGGAGACGCTAAGCCCGGAAGGCGAGTGCACCGGGGGACGACCCTTTTGTTTTATAAAAAGATCGTCTTATCGAACGCTACTCCTTAATACCTCGCCGGGTATTCCCCGCCACATCTGTCCCGTGCGCTTTTCCTTCAGTTGTCATCTTTCCATCGAATTCTCTCTCCCTCTCTCCCTATCTACCTGTCCTTCTCCAATACCTGAGAGTAATTTGTATAATTATGACGACTCTATCAGCGGCAGGATCGGCGTGCCGCTCGGCCTGCACTTTGCCCGGCGCTGAGATCCGATCGTTACCCAACTTCGACAGGGCTGCGATGCGGCGTTTAAGGTCTTACTTTCAGTAAATCCTCGAATTAGTAGTCGCCGTCGTGGCCGCGATGTAAGATAACGTGGATGTAGATGGCCCAGGTAGATTGAGAGACCGACCGGGAAAGGAGGAAGGAGGGGGATAAGGGCAGAAGGGTACGGACAGGGAAGAAGAGAGAGAGGAACGGCCGGTCGGGTGACGTGGCAGATGCGAGTCCTCGATACCGGGACTACCCTCTTCTGCCGTCGCCTTCTCGGAATCTCCGAGACTAAAGGCCCGTCCGTTTCGTACATCGGCGATGTCACGGAGGCTGCGGGCGCGCTCGCGGAGATCTTTCGAGATCTGACGCCAAAGGTTTTTTGGGTGGCACCTTAGGTGACGTCCCGCACGTCGGCCCACGGCCGCGTTCCGATGAAAACACAATTCCGACAAATTCGTGGCGATTCGCTCGTTTCGTCGGGCCGCGCTTAAAGGGAACGAAATAACGTGGCACGCTATCTTCGTGTTCCGAAACACTCGACTCAGTAAGTCAGGATCCTACACGCAGAAAAAATTCTGGAATCTTAGAAACGGAAAATTTTCTAGGATTGATCAAATATTCTGGTTATTACAATAGAATGTAATACTTTATAACTTATAATAAACAGAATATTTGATCAATCCTACAAGATTTTTCTGATTTGTCTGTTTTTAACCAGAATTTTTTTCAGTGATAAGATTCCGTAGTAAAAATTCGCGATAAAATCTGTACACAAAAAAAAAACAGACGATAATTTCTCTTTTTATTTTTCGGGCTATTTATTGTAGTCCAACTCAACTACAAGACACTTTCGTGGGTAATTCCTTTTAGTCTGTGACACAGTTTCCTCATAGCTTCTCTCCGACGTAACGTCAAGCGGGCTACGAACTTCGGCGAGCAGTTGCGACTTCCAAACTCGAATATTAGCGCAAACGAAGAGAACTTTGAAGAAGAGTTTTATGAAAGTTAAAAAAAAAGGAACATTCCCCGTATCCCAGTAACTGTCAATCGACATCGGTTAGCGCATGCCGCGCCGTCCGTTTACAGTCCGCGTACGGCGGTCCACTCCTCGTCGCGAGAAGCATAAATCAATCAATTTCATCGCGCTTCCTTACCCGATGCACTTCGCGTATTCATTACCGCGGGCGCGATCGCAGCCGAGCTCGCTCTCGTGACGTGAGCTCGCTGGAAGACGAGGCTTGCATAATAGAGGGATGCACTTAGCGTTTCGCCACGGGAAGCCCGCCGTGGCGAATCTCTTAACAAACACGCGGTAGTCTTCCATACGGCGCCCGGTATCATCTGGCGCTCCATTACGCGAGGCGTGGAATCGGCGAACACAGGCGGAAGCTGTTGAGTCACTCGCGCATTGAACGCTTTGCATGCGCTATCGTCGCGGTTCGAATCGTACGATCAGGATTCCTTTCTGAGGCCGGCTCATTCGTTCCGAATAATCTTCGTGAATTCGAACATTAGACCGATTTGCGTCATCATTCGACTGATTACACAGCTTCTCTCTCCAGATTTATACAATTAAAGCATCAGTCATTATCATTTCAGTTAATAATAATTTTGGACAAAATTTTAAAAGACTTGAAAACAGAATAGTGTCCTAATTTATTCAAAAATGTGTAAAATGTATCAAAGTGTATCTCAAACATTCAGTTGATTAGCTTGTCTCTACAGTCTTATACAATTTCACAATTAAAGCATCGGTCATTATCATTTCAGTTAATAATAATTCTGGACAAAATTTTAAAAGACTTAAAAATAGGATAGTGTCCTAATTTATTCAAAAGTGTATAAAAATGTATCAAAGTACAAATATTTGGAACATTCGACTGATTACAGGTTACAGTTGTAATTAATAATAATTTTGGAAAACTTAAAAACAGACTGAAAAATCTTAATTTATTCAGAAGTAAAAATGTTCAAAACACAAATATCATATATTAAGTATCTTTCTTATATTATATGTTTTTATATGAGGTTACTCACGATGTGGTCTGCGGAAATTACATGGTGACCGCGTCACGCGTTCGTCCTAGATGGTTTCGATTTCAAGTAGGGTGTTCCGGTGGGAAACTAAGTTGAATTGATCGCTATATGGTACGCGGGGGAGTACGCACAAAGGGTGCAATAATAACGCGACATTATGCTGTCTAACATGGATCATATTCCACGCATCGTCATCCATTAAGAACGATGCTTCGACTTGGACCGTGAGACTGCGGACGGATTTCGGTCTCTCGAAGATGATACGCAGTTCTCTTCGCATTATCATATTCCCAATACTAGACAGCAACGAAATCTGTTTTTTACCGCGAGTCCAGATTCAGTAAATAGCGCTCGAACGATTTTTGGCTATTTTCTTCACTTCAAATATAATACATCTTGTTGGGAAGATAAGTGCGATACTTGTAAGATATGTAGGACGGAGGGCAGATTAATGGAATCCGCGCGGTACAAACGCAAAGGTGAAAAATTGTGTAAGCTTTGTTCAATGGGCACTTAACTCCGTTACGGCCAGCCGGATCGTCGATCATCGAGATTTATCATGTCTCGGTTCACCTGTGACCACTAAATAGTGGTACCGTCACATTTCATTCTTTTCAAACAAAAAACAGTTCATTATCGCGGACTGTTAACATTTTCCTCAATTTCGAGCACCGATAATATTTTATCGCGAACTTTATATCGTCACATCCCTATCGAAGGACTTCAGAGACGCGCGAGATCAGCATCAATGTAGACATTTATTCCAGAAAACTGTTTTTTTTTTCTAAAATGCAAAATGGCGTTGAGTTTCACTTCGCAGAGGCTTCGTGTGACATTGCCGCAAATGAAAGACTCTCCAGAATCGCGGGGATCTTCACGATAAAAAAATCGAACATTTCGTCCATTAGCGAATAAAGAGGATCTACCCCTGTCGCGGTGGGTTCCATCAATCTGTCGGCGGCGCGGCGAGCGAGATCCCCGGCGTGTATCTCTCGTCCGACAGGATGTATTCGCGCGCGCCAGGGTGAGGATCCTCGACAGAGAGACCAGGAAAATCGCCGCGAGAAGAGTCCGTCTCTCATTGCGGACGCGAGGGATATCACTTAGTGTTCCACCCCTCCTGCGTCTCTGAGAACCCCTCGACGAGGAGAGAGAGAAAAAAAAGAGAAGACGGGGGTTCCAACCGCAGGGGTCGTTGTGGAAATAAAAATATTGATGGTTTGGTTCCGGCCCACGGACGGGACAATCGGCTAATTATTCACCGACCACGCGACCGCGCCGGATATTCAGGAACGTCCGCGCGTGCACGCGCGCACATGACGTCCCTAATTCTGCCGCTCGTGCCCTCCACTCCCCCGCGACAGATCGGCCGCCCGATAAGCGCGTCACCCCGTCACCAAGTTTTCAGCGTTCGCGCTGAAACTTTCGTACACGTTCGGGTGTCTACGAATTAATTTCGACACCGCGATAGGGTTGACATTATTGTCTTCGCGGTGGATCGCTCGCGACAAGGGATGCTCGCGAATTGTCTTCCGTCATTTTTTTTTTCTTTGGAAAAATAGCCAAATGCATTGTTTGCATTTCTGCAACTAAATGCAACTGTTTCGCGAAAACGCGAGTTAAATAGCGAAGTCATTCTTTCTACAATGACAGAAAAAAATATACCTACTTTTCGCCTCAGCCATAATTTTATAATATTTCTATAACAATAAATATGATTAGCTTAATTATATGCATCATTATATATTAATTATAATTATCGTTAAATAGAAATATTATAAAATTGTAGTTGAGGCCAAAAGTAACTATATTTTTCTCTAAGGACGTTAATATAGAGGAGCTACATCAACTTAATGTTTTACCGCAAACGATGGAAGGCGAAAGAAATGTCGCAGTTAAAATCCACAGTAATGATATCTGAATCGATGAAGAAGACTGTTGCGAGGAAACGTAAAGGCAATGCGTTTTTACTCGCGGCGATCGAGCGATAAGGGAAAGAACAAAAATCAAGATAAGACTGACGGGGTGGTAGGAGGGTGGCAGCGATCGCTCGATGGCACCTCGCGGGCCCAAGGCGACGTTAAAAACACGGCGGATTACACGCGCTGACGCGTACGTTTAGAGAATTACCGCCCCGCCAAGCGCCGTTGCGTGCACCGAAAAGTCGGCCAGCGACATACACACAACGGACGCGCAGCACGTGACGTCACGGTAGCGTCAATTAGGCGTCGCGTGGCCGAACGGCGCCACGCGTCATTTGTCAGCGTCGTCCCCGGGAGAAGGAGACGGCACGCACGACGTCGCCAACGCGACGTGTCGCACGCACACATATGTCCACGTAACGTCGGAACTCTCCACCTCTTCCTACGCGAGATCCGCCCTGTCCTTTCTTCCACTTCTCTTCGCTGTCCCTGGGAAACGAGCGGTCGGTTCCGGGACCACTTTGGACCGGCGACTTCCTCCGCCGAGAACGATCTCAGCGTACCGCCCGTTTCGCGTGTGCGTCGACGAGAGGATCGCATCGCGCGTAAATTAACGCATCCCCTTTATTGTTAGACCAAGATATTCGATCGCGCTATCTTACTTCGCGGTATTTCTACGTAGTCGTCTCGATCGAGACGTTTATGTATTTACGTGTTCATTTCTATTAATGCACTGAAAAAAAATTCTGGTTAAAAACGAACGAATCAGAAAATCTTGTAGGATTGATGATCAAATATTCTGGTTATTCTAACAGATACTAATAAGGTTATTATAATAGAAATAAGAACTCAATACTTTATAATTTATAATAACCAGAATATTTGATCAATCCTGCAAGATTTTTTTGATTTGACCATTCTTAACCAGAATTTTTTTCAGTGTGCAGACTCACTTTTTTATTTCTCTAATTTCAGGGAAAAAATTAAAAATCAGTTGAACCGAGATTAAAGTTAAATCAGCATTTATAGAAATAAATATTAGAACGCATGTAAAACAATATAGAAGAAAATTCTAATACTCAAATATCAAGATTGTGAGAGTTTTTGAGTTATAAGTACTCAAAGTTCGCGAATTGAGTTGTCGAAAGTTCGCGCACTCAGAACGGGTCGAGATTCATGAGTGGCGAAGCGAATGGAAGTTGACTTGTTAAACAAGATTTAAACGCTCTCGATACGCGTGATGTTCCGTCGTTCAAGCACGGCTATCGTTTATGAACAGAACGTCTCGTATTGAAACGCCTCGCGCCTTTGAACATGGAAAAAACGCCAGAAGATGAATTTTTATCAGATCTTATTTACGAGCGGAAGTGAAGAATTGATTTATATTAGTGAGTGATTACGACGAAGAGACCTAAACTATTCGAAACAGCGCGAGCGTTAATTCGGGCGTCGTCAACCGTCCGTCCGACGGTAGTGTGTAAGAACATTCACCAACACCACCGATCGACTCCGCAACGTCTGGCACAATGCCGGGCTGATTGGAAGTCACGTGTCGGCGGCAATGAATTCGTATGTTGGGGTCACGTGTCTCGCCCGGCGAGTTTCCGAGGAGTGCGGCATAGCCAAAAGTCAGATGCGTTACGCGAACAGCCTTTCCCTCCGCTCCACCCTCCTACCCACGGAGCGCCGAGCGATACTCTACACCCTGGTTTTCGGACCGACATCGTTTCGGGACGTTGCTCTTTTCGAAAAGCAACGTGTTACAGCACAGAGCTGCTATATCGAGACACGG
>VBVR01003863.1:0-16081 GCA_011638315.1 Tetramorium parvispinum
GCCCCATAAAGGATCGGGGTCTTTCCCTAATGGACCGCACCATTGGTTAACCCCGGGCTCTTATTCCGTACGTATGACGTTCGTGCGGAGGAGCGAGAACGGGAGCGAGGGCGGGCGACGGGGATTGTTGGATGTTCGCCCACCTATACAACGGCGGAGTTAACCGTCGGAAACAAGCCGCGATATCGTTACTTCGTTATGACGAGCATCCCGCGGGAAATTCTGGAAACAATGTAAGCGAGCGAGCCGGATTAACCGGTCGCAAACGTTAATCGTGACGCTTCCACGCATGCATTAACTCGAATTAATTGCAAGACTGACAAATGGGATGGCGATATACATTTACATATGCGTTACGCGATGAACATTGTCGGGATTGCAGGATTAATGAGAAGCAATTCCGCAATAACAATCCGCACGTTCCCGCCGATATTTCATGCCGTTGTTCCACCTGCGCTGTCATAAAATGCTGTCTCACGACTTTAACTCATAATATCGTCTGTGAGATATTTCTCTTCTTTTTTATCTTAAATATGCTATTATGAAGATTTATTTAGTATCCATATCTCCATGGTATTGGCATTGCATTTTTAAATTTATCATCTTCACAATCTACACAAAAATATAAATGAGCAAAGAAAACGATGTTTACATCATGTGTTCAAGATTAATAGTAATCAGAATCGACTTAAATTCAAAGTTAATACAAATCGTATCTTGAAATGATGCTATACTTCCGTAAACATTTTGAATAATTATCAGGTGATATTTTACGGAGGACATTTTTGGTAAACTTTTTTTGGTAAATCGAAAGGTTACGTGAAATTAATGTATATGCAAACCGGATATTTCGATAATCCAGAATGTACCGTATGGCGTAGTACAGATGCACAAACATACAGGAAAAGAATAGAAGCGGAAAGAATATACAGCCCCAAGGCCTCCCGGCGGGCTCCGAGCGTAAACTTCCAGTTCGAGCTCAACCAGGCTCGATAACAAACATCGAGTGCCGCCCCGAGAGTGCTGAACCAGGGGGGAAACGAGAGAGAGAGAGAGAGAGAGAGAGAAGGAGAATGAGAGAGGGAGATCGCGCGGGAAATAGCAGGCGGGGAATCGGAGGAAGCGAAAACCAGTCCAGGCAGACAAAATATACGACTCGCCGTTGCAACGGCGCGGAATGTTGTTTTCATCGCAATTCACCAGAGCAACGGCAAAAATCGAAATTCTTCGCTCCTGCAGTGGATAAACATCGGCCGAACACTATTTGTGCTCTCATACGGGCGACCGTGCGCCCTTACGCAACCGATTATCGCGAAAAGGGTCCGGCCATTCTCGCTTATATCACGCCAGATTCGGCATTTTGCTGAACTGGCCGATCCAGCTAGTCGCATAGGTTCTTCAGTGCGCATGAAAAATGACGTATCGATATTCAGGCTGTCGCAAAATTTTAGATTGTAAGGGGCTTTTGATTTTCCACTCGTAATATTCAAATATGATAAAATGTGACGTAAGGCTGTGGATCTCTAAAGATATATTAAAAAAATTAATAATTAAATTAAGATGTAATGAGGCAAAAACTTGAGGAGGATTTTGCATGATAAGAAAGTGAGATGTCGGCCTCCAAATCACGTCAGCCGGTTAAGACCAGCGACGTTAAGTCGGCCACACTCGCTCGACATTGGCGTGACGCCAGATGCTGCATCTTGCACTTATGATGCTACAACCATGCTTCTTGCGACATCTCAACTATATTCTTCCACGCAAGAATATGCCATAATGCTTCGCTTACGGTATCTCTGTACCGTAGGTTATATATATTACAATTTCTTACAGGGCTAATATCTCTGACGCACATGGAGTAATTTTCAGTAAATAATCACTTCTCAAAATTAATTCTGCAATATTTTCTCTATAATCGCTGCTTATTAAATTTTCAATCATTTAAATGGTATAAATTTATTCTTCTTAAAACTTCCGCGTGATATAAAGTTGAGAAAAACTTCTTACATGTAGATCTGATTAAATCGCATGAATTTCTTTCTTCTACTTCAATTTTATATGAGAAATGTTAAATGCTGCCTTCGCTGCAACGTTTCTAGCAGAAAATGAGGCACATATACATAAGAATAAAACTGCTGAATATTGAAAAAAAATTGCAGACCTCCACATTCACCTCCACATTTCATGGTTTTATCCTATTTCGCAGGCTTACTGCAGTATTCGTAATTCGTGACGCTCGCAGTCTTCGTGCAAGCTTGAAACATTTAGCGACGTCATGTATCGATCAACGTAAAATTCGATAGTCGCGTTTCGCCGAAATAATTTAAAATAATAATTTCTTTACGATGCCACGCTGTGAAGGAGCAAAATTCGCGGCGCGGAATAGAAAAATGCTCGATGTGGCGCAATAAATAATCATTCACGTCACTCGCTCGTGAAACTGTGCAACGTGGTAGTCGCAAAGTTTTACCGGGTTATCGCGCGCACAACGAGATTTTATGGAATCCATTTTACGACGATCTCGTAAGCCCTACTAAGGACGGCGGATTGCATGAGATTATACTGCATAATATCGCGATCGTGCGTTTAACGACCGAAAACCTCATACCAAAATTTTCGGTTTCCGAACTGCGTAAGCATCCCTGTCGCTCCCTTTTGTTGCGCATTTCCTCGTTATTGTTAACTAAAACTACACCAATAAGGTTTACTACTGTTTGTAACAAGCCAGTTAAATGTGAGTTAAATATATGAATACAATATTCTGAAATAAGCGAATTCTATTAAATTTATTTGTACGAATAAATACGCAGATACAAAGATTAATTAAAGTTATCGTTATAGCTGGCGAGAGCCACAGAACGTCTGAAAGGGAAGCGGAGAGGAACAATCTCGTCAAGGGGAATAAAATTTCGAGTGACACGCGTAGCGAGAAAAATGAAAGAAATCGCCGACGCCTTCTTCGTTCCTTGGCAGCGGTTTGAGCGATTGCGCCGCTGTTTCTCGCAGCCGCGCCATTAATTATCTTCGGAAGCGCGAGAACTTTCGTAATTCGAGAAAAATCTCCGTCGGGCACCGTACTCAACGTTCATACCGTGTCGGGGCGTCGACGGGAGCGAAGCAACAACATGCCACGTTTCATTCGGCGAGAATGATTTAGCTCCCCGTTCGGCGTGCTCTCGCGATGCTAACTTTCGTAAAGCGAGTTCTTTATTAAAAATGTCGCGTCAGCATATCCTCAACATCGGCTTGAAAGCGGACGCAATTACACTTACTGCTAATTAAAGCCAGCGCGGAACTTTGCGCGAAGTCCATGAAGAGATCGCGATAGCGATCGCAGCCCCAACGTCGATCGCTACGGAATATTTGCTGTCATAATATTTGCCCGTCCGCTAGTGTCGATGTGGGGTTTCCGTAAAATTGGAGAAACTTGTAAGAATTCGATCAAATTAAATTCGTAGATGCAGAGAGAGCGAAGAAACGCTCGTAAATGTTTGATTTTGCAAACTCCTGTGCATACATCTCGACAAATATTTCAAAATTATTTCTTAATCTCTTATTATGTTGTAAACAAAACTTAATTATTATTTAATAATACGTTCCCTATATATAATCTTTTTATGTGTGCCCATCATTTATTGTCACGTTTTATCTCGTCGTCATTCAAATAATTCTATTCAGGTCGCTGATTCGAGAATCTCGATTTTCGCAAGCACGAGAGTGGAAACTTTTCGGTGCAAGACACGTAATCTAATTTACGCTAACGTGTTTTCCGATTTCATTCCGCCGCGTATAAACAGACGGCTAATGATTTTGCTCTCTCGCTTAAGATTGTTCGCTACAAGCGAGTGGGACAGGAAAAACGCGCGATCCGTCTTCGATAGTCAAGCTAGCGCGTGACCGGACTAGATCGGCGCTCAGACTTAGCGGCAGCCCCCGTTCTACACTTAATTAGAAGTTGAGATCGTTTTTCACGGCGGCTGTAGCATCAGCGATGGAAGCTCGATACTTCTTATCGACGAGCCACCATGGGTGGCTCGCTAAAAATGCGCCTGCCAGCTGACGTGATTTTAATTAGTTCTTTAATCACTCGCATCTGTCGCCCAAAAGAACTGATAACTTTACTGACAAGAGCTTATTCGTTCTGCATTTATCGCATTCTCTTTTTTTCTCTCTCTTTCCATTTTCTCTTCCCTGCATTATCATCTACAATAAGCAAAATTCTCTTTTTCTCCAGAGTTTTTAGTTAAACTTTTGCTTAAGCAAATAATTTAATCTTCTTTATACCACTTTAATCCTTTTTCACGAAATAGGAATATCGGACAAATTGTTTTATAATCTGTGTACTTTTTAAAATTGCCACATATACTACTTGAGACTTTCGTAGTAGTTATGTAACAACTAAACTCTCATTTTATCGGAACTGAATGGAAACTTTTTCGTGCTCATTAACAAAATGCATCGAGATTTCGAATCCAAGGAATAGAAAAATTTTAAAGATGAATATGAGCCGAGCATGGATTACTCATTTGACTCCCCATTAAACCACCACAGTATTCATTCAGATGCCCTACCTCTCGACTGATAATTACTTTCCGATGGAACCCTATCGTTTGGTCTAAAACCACAGTTCGTGTTATTCTACGCTATGCTGATAACGCGGATACCATCCCCTCGATATAACATCGAACACTCTGGCGTGCGAAGTACGTAAACGATATTAACCCTTTCCGCACAGTTAACCATTAACTCTAACGCACAAATGCCACGGTACTACAATGAGGCATCGTAATTTCTGGAAAATCATAGGGCAATAGCATCGATATCGACGATACAATCACGCCGATATTTCATGTGCCTGTGTGTGTCGACAATACCAAGCAATACGATTCCATGAAGTACCATTCCATTTTTCTTGCATTATGTCTAAGCTGAACGTACACGATTCACTTTGTTATCTTAAAAGAGCCGCTGAGAAAATGAAAAAATGGATCGCAAATAAAATATAAAATTACCTAATAATATTTCTCTCTTTCTTTGCGAAACAAAAGAGATTAATGTTACGTTTATAAATTAACACAGATGATTGTGATATTCAGATGAATAAAGATTCATTCCATTCTCTTTCATTAATTGTAAGATTTTCCATAAATCACAGAACTTTTTATAAATTACGGCTTTCTATAATACACACGTAGAATTTCAAACAGAAAATTCGTTCCTACGAATATGTCTGTACGAAAGGATGATTCATGATTTCCGGAATACTCATCAAAAGCACCGTGCAAATTCGATCTTAAGCGCGTATGCAGCATCGTGATTCGTACGTGAATTCGGTTGTGTATACATCGGTGCTTCGGCCACGACTCGTAATCGCATCGACCTGCATCGCATCCCGCATACATCGACTGCGTGCGTCGGTTTACGCGAAGGATTTTACGCGATCCCGCTTGTACTCATGCCGATCTCGTTATTGGAGATGCATCGTAACACGAGATGAGTGTTCGTATCTAGCTGCTAATCCCTTATTTCGTATCGATCGGCCGCTTTTGTAGCAGTCTGTAACCCCATTCGTTATCGAGTCTATGTGATACGTGAAAAACAAACCCTTGCCGTTGCTGTTAATTAACGAGAAATATATGAAATTTATAATCTATACGTATAAAATATATATAATACATATGTATAATAAACTCATAAATATTGTACTTACAATCTAGACACAATCTTTTTTCCTATCTCTCTCTTTATTTTCTTCTCATTTAAAATATTTATTCACAAACATCGTTATAAAATATACGTTAAATATTTGTTGCAATGCAAAATTCATTCAAAGAATAAACGAAATGCTAAATATTAAACAATCAATGAAAAATAAAAATTAATTATTCCTTTTTAAATCCTGGAAATTGCAAATGGGAAAATTCCAAATACAAAAACATGCCATTAAATTTGCATTTTGCAAAGTGACTATGGAAAATATTAACTGTAATAAATAAATAAATTGTAAGTGATAAAAATTGTGCGATTAAATTTTTGCAACACAACTTCCAATTCTGTAACTAATTCGTAAACTGCGGAAATTCGTAAAGTTTGCTTTCGCTGTATTATACCGGACACAATAGCGGCGAGCACGCGAGTCAACAGATAATCCAAGTAACGCACGCGCGGGGATTTAAGTCAATTAAAAAGTGCTTCCCCACCTTGTTAACTGCATTGGGAGCTGTACGATTCGACGAGCTCTTGTTTTGTCCCTGTCTCATTACATTTCTCTCTCTTTCTTTCTATTTTCCCTGTTTCAATAATAACGACTCGCTCATTTAAGCACTTTGATTACTTTTCCTGCGTAATCGTGTGTCGTGCGAATGTTTTAATCCATTATAAGTTAGTAAATTCGCTCAGAGAATTGAAGGTTCGAAGCATAAAAAAAAATTATGTTTTACAACAAACGCAAAGACTTCTTTTCCACAACGCGAATTATGCTAAATTAAAATTCGCAAAAGAAAAAGAAGTTTTCTAAAGGCTAATAAAAAGTCCTTCCCCTGATTGATAATATTTTATTCCTATAATGAGCTACTTTATTTTCAATAATATAATTAAAATTATCATTATCGCGTCGTTTTCCAGATCGTTCATTCGAGTCCAGAGCCCCTTATAAAAGCGTTAAATATAAAAATCATAAAATAAAAATACCAAATAAAAAACATATTGACAATGTGCAAAAAGGTAACTTGGATAACAAAATTGTTTGTCCACGCTCAACAACGATTACCAAACAGCATGTTCTGTTAACTTAATTGTTGCACACGCAGACGAGTCTCGATAACTCTCGTCTGAAGGCCAGTTGTCCTCGAAGCGCGAAAAACACATATCGATATAGAAAGGCCCGTCGACGAAATACATCCCGCGCTCCTCGAAACGTGTTGATGACCCGGTTGCTGGCGGCAGAAATTATTTCATCAATCGCGATGGACACGGTCCGTACATATGTGCGACAGACCGATAGCCGATGCGCGACGCATGATGTATGTGCGCGTGTGAGTATAGCGCGAGAGCGATTTGCTCGAGGGTCTCTGATAATGAACTCTCACCCCGGCTGCTCGACGAACGATGCCGGACGGCATCGAGACGGACGGATGGACGGTACACGTGATCGCACACGTGCATGTTCCGTCCCGTGCTGCATATCGGCCAGACGTGCTGCTGCATCCGATTTGCATGCCCGAGGTCGTTCAACCGCGGTGGGAAAACATTTGACCCGATCTGGATCGCGGCCGCGCCAACGTCGAACGGACGAATCTTCCGCCGCGATCGCGTAAACGCGACAGACCCTGGTTTGCGTGGGTGTGTATACGCGTATACGGTGGTACATTGCGAAAATAAAACCGCCGTCCGTTATCGTCGTTGCGGCATATGCAGCAGAATCCAGAGAACGGGTGCAATACATTCGGACGTGAACGAATAACTTTTGAGTTTTAACATAAATCTCGATCCGCCGATTCCGAAAGTCTGAAATAGTGTTTCGCAGATTGTGAAATACTATCACACTGCGATGGGAAAATCCCCCTTCTCCCCACGCCGGCATGCGACTCGATGAAAAATTGAAAGTTTGCACTGTAAAGAATGATTTAACACGTACGATATCAAGATTCATTCTGACGCATTTCCATCTACATTTCTACACAAAGCGACATGAAGCAACTGTGTTCGGAGAATTATAGCTCGCAGCGCGAAGCATATTAAACGAAGTTGTAAATACATCAATGCAGAATTGCATTTATTTATCACTGGACATAGTTTTTCAACAGATTCTCGCAAAGTCCATCGAAATCCGCGCAGTGTTAAATATGTTGAACTCTGGATCATGCTCCCCGCTTGTAAAGTAAAACGTTCATTGTAAATAAAATTAATTGCTTGTTATGATAAGAAATCTTATTGACTAATAACTGCAAATAACTCTGAAAAAAATTGAGTTATTGGATAATTTGATAATAATAAAATCAATGAAACCTATTACATCGCGAATAAGAAACATGCTTGGCTTGAAAAAATAATAAGACAATTGTTAGCAGCAAATCATAAAAAAAATTCGCTATAATTGAATATTATATCGGTGTTTCGTTGCAATCCAGTTCAGACATCTTATCACTCTTGACGGAGATTAATTTCCTGGAGATACGATACTATAATCCCCGGTGTGCTACTACTATGTTATTAATATTCCGACATTGAACTTTGAATCGGCAAACTGTCCGGCACATCATTAGCAAACAGAAGGTAGAATTTATCATCTGAGCTAGTTCTCAAAGCTTTACACCAGTTTTTTTCTATGTGATAACAAAATGTATGAATATTTTACACACAATAAATTCTTTTAAATAACAATTTGCTCCTTTTATATTTATCTCTCTGCCCGATATATTTTATTTGTACATATTTCTTTGTGTAAGTTAATTTATGCAAATGGTCGATCTTTTGTAAGGTTTAAAATTAATTCCCAATATTCGAAATTCATGATATTTATAAATCAATCAAACAACATCTCTAAATAAATTTATTTTTCGTAAATTACAATAAAATTGTCATTTGTTCAAATTAATGTTGAGAAATGCAGAAATATTGATCTTAATCAATGACAAAGTTTAAATAAAGTATGATAAAGGAATAAGGAACTTGACGCGGGACTTTTAATTAATGTGTATTGCTAAACACTTTTTTGTCAGCTTGGATTTGGATCACATTTTGCTCTCTCATTATCTAGACATACGTTATTTATGCTTTCCGTCAAGGATGCTTTTTCCATTTATTCTCTCTTAGTTCACCTGAGAAACCGGTACAGCTCGATTACGCAAAGAAATCACCTTAGTGTGATTTATATCTGTTAAGTTTTCTTTTATTCGTCACACGGAAAGCTTCGTGTAGTAGCGAGTCGCGAACGTCGTTCGTTAACCTCTGCCATCTCTGAATTATTTATCCGAATTCGTTATCAGCTGAGTGTTCTTATTGTAGCAGCACAGTTTCGTGACGGAAGAGAAAAGGATTCGACTCGGAAAATTGGAAGGAAAATTGGCTATATGTTTGATCTAATAAAATGTCTGCATTATACCTTTTTGTAATGTAGACGAAAAAATTTAGTGGCTATTGAAGATGCATTTTGTTAAATAAATATGCATATATTTTTTTCATCAATTTCTCTTTATGGCAGGGGGCTGCTGATTTTATTACTTATTTTGTGGTAAATATATTAATAATGTGTTCGACATATATTTACATGGTGGATGTATAAAAAAAAAATACTTTCTTATCAATTTATCACACTAATTATATTGCAAACGTTGTGTCGTAACAATGTTGTATCTTTCCGAACCGGTTTCTACACATTTGCAGAAACATTGTTGAACATTTTAATCGGAGTTCTTTTTATCTTCACGCGCCTCAACGAAGCTCGTCTTAATGCATGCAGGTACGGCAAATCTGGAAATCGCTGCCTCATAACAATGAAAAGGCAAATCCGTCCCAGCAAACTCGTCGCGAGGCGGAGATCTTTTTTTTAACGATGCGCCGATGAAAAAGCGAGTCGCGATTCTTTCCTCTTCACGCGAAAACGTGACTTCTTGCGAATTGCGCCCTGCGATAACTCTCTCCCGGCCATTAATCTTTGACTTCCTCCCCGTTACGTTTCGCCATTTCGGCCTTGAACTACTTGACCCGAAATAGACCTACGCGAACGCGATTTCCGATCGAGCAATGATCACAAATAATCCGTCACATTAACTATCGGTTAAAGTCCCGATATCTACATTTTATGAGCGCGTTTAACGTTTCCTGTCGATCGATGTCGAATTATCGAGAAAAATGTTTTCTCTCTTCTGTGTCATTAATAAAACGAACAAGTGCATTAATTGCATTAAAGTGCTAACGATGCTGACTCATTGGTTTGCATTTATCTTCGCCGTTTTATCGCTTGTAAGCTAACGATAATATGAAATACGTGTTCGTTTCTGCTGATGGATATGAAAAGAAGACTATTTTCTCAATTTTGTTGTGTTATGATAACGGGTATAAATATAGCTAAAATTACTTCGCGTGACGCAATCGGTACATGTACGCGTGTTCGTTTATATGTAAAGAGAACGTACGTGCATCATTATGTTGCTTAAACAGGAAGTCGTCTACTTCAACCAATTTAAATAATTCGCCCAGGGGGAAACGGGGAAAGGGTTCCTACTGCAAGTATGTCTCACGACACACAATTGTTTGTAATGAGAGGTCGAGACTTGAATTATGCCGCGACTCTTATCCATTGAACTATCAATAATAAATGTGTTAACAAATAATAATATTTTAATATCAATATTCTGAAAATTTTTGAATAAATTACGAAGTAATTAGTTATACTTTTTTAGAACAGCCTCTGTGCCAAAAAAACTAATTCTTTAGCTTTTATAGACTCGACAGAATAGACACGAATATAAATTGCGATTAAAAAACAAGTGGTCTTCAATTTAAAATAATATTTCAAAATTTATATTGCTTTAACTACATTACTGAAAAATATACATAAAATATTAAGTACATACTTATTGAGAATATTTTAACTTAATATATTTTGAGTGTGGAATTCGCTTACATATTTAAATCAGAGAGAGAGAGAATTGAGCTAACAAAACTTATAAAATTTAATGAGAATCAAACGCAAAAAATTAAATGGAAAAGCTATATTTTGAATATTGAAGATTAAAAATATTGCGGAAAAATTATTTGTGATTCATAAATCATTTATATCATAAGAACATTTACTGAGAACATTAGGTACTGTCTAATTATCATCAGTTAGTCTTAGGCAAAGTGTTATATAACAAAGACTTGGTCATTTCCTGTTTTTCAATAACTTCTGTATAATGTATTATTCACATTTTCATTGGTTTTTTCTTATTTCTTCTTTCAAAAATGCAGATTAACGATCAATTATGCGCCAACAGCAATTAAAAATTAAAAAATGCCAGGTAAAAATTTAAATGCTAATCGCCACTAATGAAATTTACAAACCGCGATAATCAATGCAAATACACTTGTTTCTTTTTCACGTTTTTAAAATTTATAATTTTATGATTGCTTTTCTCTTTGACAAATTTAAATCTCCTTTTTCTAAAACTTTTGTCTAAAATCTACATTTATGCGCATTGACAAATACGAGAATACTGGACTAGTTGACATCCCGAAATGCGAATTTTTACAATATTGATATGGCATTTAATTTCCACAATTTGTCTATGTTTATCCATAAATAATAGTTTTTGTCCACTTTACAAAAAACAAAAATTTTATTTTGAAATCTTCTAACAATAAGTGTATTCTTTTATTATACATATATGGATTTCAATTATTCACCATTTATTCACGTTTATCCAAAAATAATACCATTGTAATAATACTAATAAAATTTATTTTTTATTTTTTTCTGTAAAGTAAACAAAAAATCACTATTTATGGACAAATATGGTTAAATTGTAGACAATTAAATGTCATACCAATTTTATAAAAATTTGTATTTTGTAGATGCCAACTTCAACCTCCAAAATGTAGAGAAAAATATGCGGAATCTAAAGAATGATTAGATATACTTAAATATTTCGAACTTCTCTCATCTTCACTTCTTGGTATACGAATTAAGTTTGACATTCGTAACTACTCGAGTGAGGAAATGAAAGTTAGCTTTATTCGGGAAATGATAACGACAACGCTCCAGCGGAGACAGTTTCTCGACTACGTCGCGCAACGACTTTTAACTGGAGCGATAAAGCAGCCGCATCCAGCTCTGCTCGAGCCGACTGTATTCAAGACTTGTCGGTACAAGGATTAACGCCTCCGCAAGTAACAACTTCGCGGTGACGCCAAGCTTGGGAGAAAACCTCTCAGAGACCTCTCGGAAACATTCCGGGTTGCGAAATGTCGAGACGTCTGCTGGGCGGATTGTACGAGACACAAGACTCCACGGAGCGGCGGTCGCATCATAATTCGTCTCGCGGCATCGTAAAATTTTCCCCAGCGAATATAAGTCCTTCACATAAGGATTAGCGCCATCACAGCAAAATCCTTAATTTGCGGCATCATCATTCAACTATTCTTTTCGATTACAACCTATATTTATTAAGAAAATAATTTGCATTTCTCACAAAAGTTGTTTTGTGTATAAATTATTCATTACATTTTATATTTTTTATTAGTAGTAATTTATAGGAACAGCTAAAAATTCTCAATTTGCATATTATATACATATAAATTTTATAAAATATGGTTTCATAACATTTAACTGATTTTATAATTTCGATTTATCGTATTCGATATCTTTTGATGAATCGCAGTTAAGAAGAAAAACGATTTTTATGTTAATTATGTAGGAGCCGAATTTTCGAATGCATGTGTGTTGTGTGAATGTGAGCGCGCGTTAAGAAAAGGAACGAGATTGGCTACGAGCGAGGGCGTTAGGAGCGCGTGACGGGAAGAAGCGAGCGACGGAAACGAAGGACGACGAGAGTCAAGTGAGAGAAGATGGCGAGAAGCGAGTAGAGGGTGTGTTGCGAAGAAGCGAGTAGCGAGATTTGTGAGTCGTGAGAATCGCGAGAAAGTGAGAAAACGTGTATCGAACTGTATTACTTATTCTAAATATATCTACATATTAACTGATAAACGGAATAGTAAGACTTTCTCACTACAATTAGTTTACGAAAATTAATTTTTTTAAATATCTGCGATATATATGCATTACGATATAGTCAATGCAATATCATAGTACGGCAGCTCTTACTTTAGATGAACGAGGTATTAGCTATCCCGATATTTCTCGCGGTAGCCGGACTATACGAAGATTCAATCGCTAATGGCAAAACACAAGTTCGCGACAGTTCATAAATCATCGAAGCTGCGCGGAGAGAATGAAGTACGAAATGTATGTACCGGCAATAATTTATTACGAGCAGGCACGATGGAGATTATCGCTGCCCGATTGCACTGCGATAACGTGGAATCCGAAATGTATGCTCATTTTCTATCATTACTATATTCCTGCCACTTGACCATCGTTATTTGACCAATTAATAAACGTTTTGACGATTTCAATAGACATTTCACAATACTCTCTTATCCCTCGAATTAATATTTCAATAAATTTATTGAATAAATTCACTGCGAAATTTGAGCGGAGGATATAAAAACAGACGAGCACGGCGTGTTTCGGGAAATCCGAAGCTGAATGTAGATTATACTTTAATGCGCGCGTAAATTATACCCTGGTATATATGATACGAGTCCTGCAACGCCCCGGAAGCTAAAAGCTTTCCCTGATAAACGATAAAGTTTCGCGATTACTATACGAACGGTGGTCGCGATCGAGAATAGGTACTTCAAGCTGTCGACGCGTTCTTTACGCGCTCAGACAGCCTTCGCCGGCGGCGTAATGGCCCGGACTTTACGTCAGCAATGCCATTGTAGCTCACGTCAAAACTGGAGAACTAATCTGAATCCGTCGACGGCGCCTGGAAAGTCGCCAGCGCAGAAAATACAGCGGCAGTGAGTTAACGCCGCGTCGATGAAACTGCACGCCGCCGCGGCGGTAAGGCAATATGCTGTTTGCAATTTTGCAATAATCGCGAATCCATAAATCGTCGATTTTGCGTACGTAGGCGCGGCTGTTAACGTAAAAAATGAATGATTTACCGCAAGGAAATGTCAGCCGATAGAAAGAATCGTGTTGTAGCGAAAAATATTTGTTTGTGCACAAACTGTGCGCGATGGAAACACAGCAAAAGTTGCAGTAAACACTTGTAAATATACGTTTTAGTCGATACTGCTAATAGTAGTGTTTGATAATGTCTGTAATAAATAAATGAAATTGTCATGCGTGCAAAAGTATTACTTAAAAAATGCTAATTTACGTTTTTAAACCGGCTAAAATCGTTGAACAATTACTGCAAATCAAATAAAATTAATACGCATGAATACGCAAATAATATACATTAAAAAAACATGTTTGCATTTAATTTTAGACAAGTTGTGGAAATATAAAGGTAAAATTTAATCGATTAATACTCAGCGCATCTCATCGCGAGATGAGAGATGAGAAGCAAACCAAAGTACTTTGACGAGGTTGAAAGGAGCAAACAGGCAGCATTTGCGTCATTGAACGCAAAATTGAATGTGCAAAAATGCATTTTTCGCGGATTACCGTGTCGTGCATACTTCGTCGAGAGTGCATCATGCGAGATTACCGTGCACAAATGAAGTCGAGAACGAATGAAATGCGACGGTGGCAGCATTCATCGGCATATTTTTCCACTTTTTCCCATTTTTAATCGAAGAAAATGGCATTCCACGTCAGTCTCGTCTGTTTCGATGACCTCGTCCCTTATTTCATCGCAACCATCGCGGTGACCAGAGCTGAACGAATTGAACGAAGATCGACATGTATGTACGGCCGTCAGAAAGCGGCGTTAGCGAAGCAATTTTGTTTTGCATTGTTAATTCTTCACGCGTTGGAAACGTTTTTTGTCAATGTTATTCACATCGCGTTTACGCGATAGAAATTATTTTTATTAATAGTATACATATTAATATAATCTACGACCTACGTCATTTGAAATGAGAAATTAATGCAGTGATATAAAGTCAAGATATTAATACATTTGAATAGATGCTTAATACTAATTACGAGACCAATGAGAGTACTTAACACTAATTGCGAGAATTTGGTAGCATAAAATGTCAGTATGTACGTCGTTATGATGAATTTCAGTCTTACGAAGTCTGTATATACGAGCAATAAATCGACGGAAAATTTTATATGCAAGATTAAACATTAAATATAATTTAATTATGCAAATTTACGCATTAAATATAATTTATTTTAGTGTATCTATTTTAAGACAACGTATATATATGAAATACTACGTTTGTGTTCGTAATTTTATATATACAAAAGATATTATTAATTCAATACATAGAGATAAACTTAGATTATATATTTTTTTCACGAATTCGGTAAGTACAAATAAAATAAAAAAATAAAAAATAATTTGTTCCTCAGTGATCAATGATCCTCAGTGAAACATCGGAATTGTAAATTAAGTTATGAATACATTGATACGTACATATAAATATGAAACACAAATATCCCAATTGTAGAATTATTCAAAATTAAATTAAATTAATATTTGAAACAATAACTATTGCGCGCCACAAACAATTATAAACAATTTAATTCCACACACAACTAACAAATGAATAATATATTTATCTCATACCCCCCCCCCATTGTTCGATATCTTTCAAAGTTTCTCCTTTTCTCAGGTTTTCCTTCGTCACACTCACATATCACTAGAGGGGTAATTATCTATGAAATATCTTTGAAATATTACATTTGTGTTCGTAATTTTATATTTTATCTTAAATTAATTCTGATCATGCCTAAACTAATTATCAGAATAGGACAAGCGCACGACACTTTGCACAATTTTTTCGACGTTAATCCTACAGGAAACGTACTTTAGCACAGCGAGAAAAAATAATACGAAAGGAATGGAATCAGATAAAGCTATAACTTACTCAATGAAAAGTTATGAGAATTAATATGAGAAGCGAATCATGAACAAGCAAATCAAGATTCTAGGATAGATCATTTAAATTTAGACGGAAAAAATAATATCTTTCAATAAGTTGTCAAATTTATTTAGCGCGATCAACAAATATCGAAACATGGAGTTAATTACGACTGTGCTTGGCGTAAACGCGTAGCGATACCGAAATTCGAATATCAATTTTAATAGATGGACATTATCGTGCATGAAATCTAACACGACGAATAAAATTCAATTTTACACTTTATTTTCGCGCTTTAGTGCTTTTGATTTTAATTGATCCTCAGCACAGCAAACTGATATTGTAAAATATCTAAAATGTGTTTATAATTTCACTTGTATATATAACGTATTATAGGGGAGAGTTGCCAAATGCGTACCACTTAAGCTATTTTTGGTTATATTTTACATTTGATACCTTTTGGAATGCAAATAAACGTTGAAAATTGTAG
>VBVR01003864.1:0-16050 GCA_011638315.1 Tetramorium parvispinum
GCCCAGTGTGGCGGTGGTGGCGGTGCCATCATCCTCGAGGCTGACTGCGCCTGAGAAGTCGGCACGGGCATAGGCGGCAACGGCGGTGGCATCCCGGGCGGCAGGGGAGGATGCGCCGCCATCGACATCGGCGGCAGAGGAGGCGGTGGGATGTTCGCCGGGGGGAATCCACCGGATGGTGGCGGTGGCACGGGCGGAGGGGGCGGATGACCCATCGGTGGTCCAGGTGTAGACGGCGGCGGCGGCGGTGGCACGACCATTCCATGATGCATCACGTGATGCTGAGGATGATGAGCCGGTTGGTGGGCGTTCGCATTCGACGTTGGCATCGGCGGCGGCGCCAGAGGTGGCGCGTCCGCGAACAACTGATGCGGCCTGTCCGCTTGACTCAGAGGATTCTGCGCGGCCAGAAGCCTTTCGGCGGCACTGCCGTGTCTCTCGCCTTTGGCGTCGCGTTTAAAAGCGTAAGACACGGAGATCGGCCGATTGCACAGATACTGACCGTTCATCGCTTCGATACTGGCATCCGAGGCATCGAAAGAGGCAAAATTAATGAAAGCGAAGCCTTTCGAGTTGCCTGTTTCGGGATCCCTCATTATCTGCAATATGAAAACACATATTTCTCGTTATACTTGCAGTTATAATGGCAGTCAAAGAGAAAATGGTCATGTAGACTGATGGCGCGTCATCAAATATTAAAATTGTACAAACCTTTGGTGTTTGTAAAATTACACCAAATGCGCTGAATGTATCGTACAATAATTTTTCATCTACTTCTGGATCCAGATTTCCTATAAATATATTTGCTCCAACGTCCAAGTTCTTTTGATGTGCGCTAGCCTTGTTTACACGAATAGGTTTGCCATAAAGTTTGATCATGTTCATGATCTTAATAGCATAATCTGCATCTTCTTCTCCCATGAATTCAACAAAACCGTATCCTTGATGCATTTGAGTTACTCTATCTTTCGGCATGTGTACGTTAACTGAAAATAAATTACATTACGATTTGTATTTTAAATTGTATTTAAAATTTTTTCGAAATTCCATCATCATCCAAATATCCATTTTCAATTTTAGCCAACAGAGCTGAGAGTTTCTCTCATACATACACACATACATACATACATACATATATATATATATATATGTTATTTTTAAAAACTATTAGAGCAAATGCATACACATGTATAATCTATTTTCCATACAACATATAAAAATGAGTAACACTTACCGACAGGCCCCGATTGAACAAATAATTCCCACATGAGGGATTCTGTAACTTTGTCATCCAAACCTCCAACGTATATTGTTGCATCTAAAAATTGTCACGTCAAATCATGATAAATGTAAGAATAAATTCATCTAGTGTATGAATAGGATGCATATATTATATGTAAGATATATTCAAGTCTAACCTCAACTGAATGATTTAAGCTAAAAGCTCGAGACATACCTTGATTACGTTCCGCAATTGGACCGGCTGCCATAGTTTTCTAATCTTTACTTGAAAATTACTGACAGATTAATGGTTCATGTTTAGAAAACATCAAAGATTCAATAATTATACTTTGAAAGACATCTCTAATTAACAGTTCTTCAAGTATACAATACACCAATCGTTCCAAATTATTGTGTTCCAAAACTCTGTAGAACAGAACGTATATAATGGAGAATTTCTATTGCTCACTACCGCTTAGTTAGCTTTTGGCGCTTACGTCCTGAAAGTTGGCAATGTTCATTTTTCAACTCTGTTTCTTCGCACTGATTGGATCATACTTTTAGATCTAGCAAAATAATCCTATCCCAACGAAGAGAATTTCCAATTCGATTATCCGTTGGCGAATCGATCAACGCAATTGGTCGAAACTTACGGAAAGTGTGTAGGCTGATCTTATCTTTTTTGCCATAACACTCCCTCCTGCTGTTTTATTCCTTTATGGTATAAAATTAAAAAACTAACCTAAAAAAAGATATACGTGATCGTGATGTTTTCGAATGCTCGGAGTATGATGAGCAAAGGATAGAGTACAATCTAAACGAAAAACTAGATAGGATCGGAGCAAGTAAGCCAGATGATGTATGGAGTTGCTTAAGAAAAGAAAAACTCTCAACATTAAAAGTGATATATAAATTTATAATACTGACAGGAAGAATTATATGACAGGAAAATTCACACCCTCAAAAGGAATAGATTAAAGAACAGGAGTGCAGTATATCTAACCTATGGTCCATACACGTTAAGCCTTCAGAAAAAAAAAAAATACGTGATCGTGATGTATTAACATGCCCGCAAGAGTGGTTGATCACAGTCATTTGGGCTTAACGTACCCACGGATCTGAGCTCAATACACTGCAGACATACACAACAAACATTTACTCAAACACACAGACACTTATAGATATACAACAAATTTCCTAATCTGGACTATCAAACCTATCTTTGTCATCTACAATCAAGCTTGGATAATGGCCGTAACAACTCCGTATTAAATAGGAGTTGGGAGCCAAAAGATTTACCTGTACCTGTACCTGATGTATTAACATGTCGCTATCTCTGCATAAAGAATTTACTTGACTATATATATATATATATATATATATATATATGAGAGAAAAGGCAGAAGTAAAATATATATTTTACTTTTTGGCCGATTATTATAATAAATTTTCTATAACTTTTCGATTTATGTTTTCTAATAATAAATATATCACATTTACATCGCTGACTTTGCTTTCCAACAGAGCAAAACTGGTTATGGGAGAGAGAAATTGGAAGGATTGGAGACCTTTCGTATACGGAGGTTTAGCTTCAATCGTTGCAGAGCTGTGTAAGTGAAAAAAAAAAATAGTTCTATATTGCTTGAAATAATATTTTCAATTGCCCAGCACATGTACAGACTGTAATAAAAAGTTATTTTCATCTTATTTCTTTTACTCTAGGTACTTTTCCCTTAGACACAACGAAAACACGATTGCAAGTCCAAGGCCAGAAGTATGATCAAAAGTTTGCACGTTTAAGATATTCTGGCATGACTGACGCTTTATTACAAATATCCAAACAAGAAGGAATAAAAGGTTTATATTCTGGGTAAATATCTTAATATAAGAAATATTGATTAACATTAAAGTCTGTTTTATATTCTTTAGAATTATTATTATATAATATTTCAAATTGTTTTAAATACGTGCGATAGGAAAAAATATCTCGAATACAGAGAAATATTGGAAAGAGTTTCTGAAGCTTCGAAGCTAATAATTTTAATATTACTAATGTCATTGGAGATAACGTTACTTTCGAAATCTGAAGCACATCGGTTTTTTTAATAAGGTAAATTTTTTTCATTGTCAGGATTAGTTCTGCCATTTTACGACAAGCGACATATGGAACTATAAAGTTTGGGACTTACTATTCACTTAAGAAAGTTGCGTGTGATACATGGGCAACCGGGGATTTAGTCACAATAAATATTGTTTGCGCAGCATTAGCTGGAGCTATATCAAGTGCGATTGCCAATCCCACTGATGTGGTAAAAGTTCGTATGCAAGTCACTGGCAATGAAGCAAATACATCACTATTTACTTGCTTCCGGGATGTATACAAACACGAAGGTGTCCGTGGACTTTGGAGGGTAATATAAATAATTTTTAAAAGTATATTGACATAAAAATTGAACATTATGGATATTACATACATAGAAATTCAATCTTGATATTAAATTAATACCAAAAATCACGTTTATTGTAAAATTTATAATATTATAGAAGAATAAAGACGATATATAAGGGAAGAATTTTTGATTTAAAGGATTATTAGATTTTTTAAATTGATTTTATTAAAAATTAAATTTTCTGTCTAATAAACATTAATTTTTTTAAGTAGGGTGTTGGGCCAACTGCTCAACGAGCAGCCGTTATCGCGGCTGTAGAGTTACCTATATATGACTATACCAAGAGTAAATGTATGAGTGTGTTGGGAAATAGCGTTAGTAACCATTTTGTGTAAGTTTTTTTCATCACTAAATGTAGATATATATATATATATATCTACATCAAATATTTAATTTAACATAAAAACAAAAAAAAATTTAAATACGTTTATTGATGGACCATATTTAAATTTATGTGATAATTATACTAAAACATATGCTTTTTAAGCAAATATAGTTATTTACAGACATGAAGAATTTATTACCAACATGTTATTTAAATTATAATATCTAAATTGATTTATGTACATATTATTACATTACAAATCAATGATCGATTAACCCTTATCCGGACAGCTCAGACTTATTTCTTTTAATAAAGTATTGTGAATTTACAATACAAAAGATGTACAATTTTACATTGGGATTGGGAAGATGTACAATTTTATATTTTATATTATATATTGGAAACTTGAGACAGGATTAATAATTGTGAATCGCTATTATGTAAATGTATAAAAATATCTCTGATTAATTACGTATAGCTATTTAACAGTAATATACTGCATATTAAAATGAAGTATTGAAATGATTTTGATAAACTCGTAGCATTTTTTTAACGCAGTTTGCGATGTAAGAGTTTTAATCTCTGTTTAAGAAAAACTAATATTGTGTGAAATATAAAAATTTATCAGAAAGAATTGGAAATAAGAAGGCACTTGGAAAGAAAAATTTTGTGAGTTAAATATTAAAATGTAAAAAATATTTTAATTTTCATTCTAAAACATGCGTCCCATAGAGTATGTATCAATTATGTAGTTTTTGTGGATTAGTTGTGTGGATTTTTGTCGATATATTTAGAAATAATTTATCTCAAACATAAAAATAATTTTTTTTTCTTTTTAACTTGTCTATATTTTCTAACATATATATTTTTTAACGATTGAATTTTAAACTTTTTTGTGAATTACATTAATTATATCGCTTGAAATAATGTTAATCACTCGTAAAGCTTGTGTAGAGGTGTGTTTTATAGGCCGTATATATTCTTGTTGTAGCGCATATACATATATCTTTAAATATAATACATTTTAATTAATTTATTTATTATATTTATTGCCATGTATTACTTTTGAGAACGTAAACTATTAATTTTTCAGTAATCTTTCAAATTGTTAGTATCCATTAAGCAAGGTGGTTAAAATGCATTTAAAATGGAACAGTAACTGAATTTATTAGCAGCTTTTCAATGTATTCGTCAAGATGATTCAAATAATGAAAAAAATTTCTTTTTAAGATAATGTTGTTTAAGATAATATTGAAATAATTTTATTTTTAATAGCAATATTTTTCTTTTAATATAAAAGTTATTATTTTCTTTAGTTTTATTTTGAAACAACTCACACAATTGAATTTCATTATATTTTTAGCGATTTAAAGAGTGATTGCGCAATTTTGAAAGTATTCCATATATTGCACAGTATCGCAGAAAAGGAGTAAGACTCTCCTAAAATTGAAATTTTATTTCCAGGTCCTTTGACATTGTCACGCGTATGGGCACATGTGATAGATGGATTTTGAGATGACCAGAGAGGCTTGACACGGAAGCTGTGTTCAGCACTCTGTGTTCAAGTTCAAGAATCGTTAAGACAATCATCCAGATGATTATACATGTTAAACTATTTTGCAAAGATCTTTTGATTAGCATTTATGCATTTTAGGCTTTGGGAATTTCTAAGATACTAATTGTCCACCGCATAACTTCCTAATATTTTTATTGTAAAAAATCCCATTTTGCCTGTGCTTTTATTTTTGTTTGTGATTGGAAACGTACTTCTGCTCTAATCAAATATTGACCACCATCGCACAGACATGGTATTATGCATTCTTAACTTTCTATAATGCCTGGATAAGGGTTAATTTTGCTCTATAATGTAAAATTTGATATTACAGTTTAAAGTCTTAAAACAAATCGAATATTATTACTACTAAAAAAAATTACAAATAATGATTAAAAATTTGTAATTAAAAATACTTTTCATGTAATTTCCTTTAATTAATTTAAGGTGTAACTGTTAAGTATATTACGCAGTGAATGCACTTAAATGTGATATTTTTTTAGATCTAGTTTTGTAGCTAGTATGGGGAGTGCAGTAGCTTCAACGCCTATAGATGTAATTCGTGTAAGTAAATTATTTTACACACTTGTGCAATGTAATTGATATTTTTTCTTTAAAAATATCTGTTTTTAGACTCGATTAATGAATCAAAGGAGAGTGCGCATAGTTGACGCCAAGCCTTCGTCGTACATTTACAATGGCAGTATAGATTGTTTGGTTCAGGTATAAAACTTTATTTATTAGAAATATTTTCCATGTTTTAAATATCTATATACATCTAAAATATCACATGTGTATGTATATACATATATCTCGACTAACACATCCATTTAAAAGGAATCCTTTTTTCTATGCAGACAATTAAAAATGAAGGAGTTTTGGCATTATACAAAGGTTTTATCCCGACATGGTTCAGAATGGGACCGTGGAATATTATATTTTTTATTACTTATGAGCAACTAAAACAATTGTGATGCGTCGTTAGTTATTATAGCAAATCTTGAAATTTTTCATCACAATAAGGTCTGGAAATACATTTCAACATAACATCATTATGTATTTAACATTACTATCAGATAATCTCCATTGTACAACTCAATTGATTGTGAAAAATGACTGTTAATAATTAGTTACCTTAATGCGATATAAAATAAGTCATACTTGAGGCGCACAAACAAATTAGACAGCACTTTTCGAAATTCATGTAATCGTAGAAATAGATATAAGAAAAAGAAAGTAATGAAAATTCAAGAGCTTCCCAAAGTACAAGCTTCCACAAATCTTTTTAGTTAGTAGATTTCACACACAATTACACATTCAATACACTACTACACATATACAATTGTTACACGTTCATAAATTGTTACATAGTTATTCCAATTACCTCGAAATTTTTACACATAAATTTGATTCTGCAAAAAACATTCTTGTTATGTAAATTAGGAATAAATGTCTTACATAGTGTTAAAATACCATATGAAAAAACAAAAGTTTTAGGTTCCTGTTTAATTTGTCGTAATGTTTTGTACAATACTAGTCATTGTTATCTACATGAATATAATAATGCATCATTTTACTTCAGTATTTTTAGACACCATTTATTGTCATGTCTCTGGCATGCACGCTAGTCACTTTGAGAGATTCTTGTAGAATTAACATAAGACAGTGTGTGTGAGCTCAAAATTCATATATTAATTTTTGTGAATAATATTGATATTGTGAAACATATAATGGCCTCGATTCAATCAACTCTTAATCCTTTTAAAATTTTAATTAGTGTATATTTTATAAATGCTATAATCAATTAAATCAAAATCTAATTTTTGTTTATACAGCAATTATACAAAATAATGTATGAATAACGTAACTATTTTAATTTCTTGTTCTCTGTGTATATACCGTATATACACACTCACACCTACACACAAGAGTACAACTTTTAATGCTGTATATATTTAATTATTATTCTTAACTTAAAGTATCCATTTTACAATACAAACATTCACGAGTTGATTCTGTATTAAACACAATGATATTACAATAGTTTATCACATAATGAAATTATTTATTTTTTTGCCAAGGTAGGAAGACTGATACACAGTTGAGAAATATTCCTTAAAAGGAAAGTGGAATGTAACATTACGTATCACTACATGTATACAATATATATTACATTAAAATTTTAATCATGTACAAAATTTGTATTCCATCAAAGGAAAATATTATAAATCTGATATAGTCAATCAACTTTTTTTTTACATTCAGTGTCTAAGCAGTTTATATTTGTATAAAAATACAAATATAAACTGCTTATATATATATGGTATATGTATCATAAATTTCTGAATTGCTAAAATATGTATTAAAATTTTATAGTTTATATTCATGCATGTAAGAGAAACATAAAAGATTCGTCTTTTTGTGGAATAATTTACAAAAAGAATAAAAAAACTAATCAACACATAATATTATACTATTGCAGATATTTTCTTTTTATAAGCACGATATACTTCTAAATCTTTTAACACTTTTTTTCAGATCATTCTGAATATGCTACTTCATGCTATATACAAATTTTAATATCCTCTTCCTATATAACAAAAAAGTAATAAAAATATTATTAGGCCTACTAAATTTCTATTTACATAAAATTTTTCTTATACATTGATTGTTGATCACAGTAATACTGTGTCAGTGATTACGACATTCCCATACAATGACTTTTTTGTCTTTTCCGCCCGTTATCATCAAATTATTATCAGCGGCTACAGCTAAGGCGCAAAGCGGTCCTAAAAAGATGTATGTTATAATTGTCACGAATTAATTTATTGTACATAAATTCTATTATGAGAAATAAAAAGAAAATATAGTTCATAAAATAAATTAATATATAAAAACTTTTTACTATGAACAACAGATTATTTTGATACATCATACTATGCAATAAAATAATAACAAATTTACCATCGTGACAATGTATTTGCGGAATGAATACAGCTCCCTGATGATTCCATATGTTAAGATTTCCGTCGTTATCACCTATCAATAAGAACGTTCCTATCCACGTTAAAGTCAATGGTTCACTTTCTAAATTGACGGAATATATTTGTGTGCTTGTTCGAACATCGGTAATATTTAATATTTTGTCTTCTCCACACGATATTATGCTGCTGCATTGTTTATCGAACGTTATCGCGTTTATTCTGCATATATGGCCTTCAGATAACAAATGACAACAAATATTAAAAAATAATAATATTCTTATTTCCTTTTATAATCAAAGCCCAAACAAATGATTAAATAGATCATATTTCAATAGTTTTAGATCTATTCTTGCTTAAAACTTGCTTAAATTTGTATCTTGTTGCATTTTTTATCCATGAGCATATTATAACTACTTAACATGATTTTTTACAATTTTAAAGATAGTTTAAAAATAAAAAAAATATATATTTACCTTTAATAGTAGACTGTAAATTGTAATTATTCATGTTCCATAAACACAATTCACCGTCTTCTGTACCAGATACCAACATACTGTCGTCCCTGTATATACATATAAGAATTTATTCATACAACAGAAACAAAGATATTGTATATCTTATATATATATATATTTACACACTACAATAAAATATAAAAGTGATACCCCTTACCTCGATATATTAATACAAGTTACTTTGGAGTCATGATCTAATTGCGCGATAAAACATTCCGCAGGTTTAATTTTCGATCCAGAAGTGTATTCATGCCAAACTTTTGCAGTGCAATCCCACGATCCAGATATAATCACTCGATGAGTAGAGCTCCACGCTAAACACGACACGGCATCTTCGTGTCCTTGTAGAACATCAATTACTCTGCCAAATTCGATGTCATAAAATATCCTTAAAAAGAATACAAATATTTAAAGTTTGCATAACATTACACGGAATCATTTTGTATACAAATAGAAAATATGTGCACAATTTTAAAAGTGTATCATAAGATTTACATATTCTGTTTAAAATTCCACAAAGTGTAACGATTCATATGTAAAAAAAACTTGGAATCTTATTGTAATTGTGTACAGAATCTAATATTATATTTACAAGGTATTGTCCCATGATCCTGCTACAAGAATGTTACGTTGCGACAGTGTATAATATGAAATACAAGATGACAGTGACAACGGGGACAAGGTAACACTACGTGTCAATTTCTTCTCACTTATGTTGTACAATTTAAGCGTTCCGTCTTGTCCCACTGATATAATTTCATTACTCGTTGTATTTTTCTGTACAATACTGGTAACACCATCTTTGTGTGCTTGAAACACTACCAATTCGGTAAAATTAATTAATTGTTCTTTTACACATGCATTGTCTAGAAAATTAAAAATTTAATAAGATACAGTATATCCATTCACATGTATATCTGTACGAATAGCGAAGAAAGAAAAAATATGTAAGATACAATACCTGAAGTTGATTCTGGCGAGGTATTCAATAATGTTTCGCTGTATGATAAATTTGGAGCTGATGTTAAACGTTTGGGATGAGGTAAAGTGAAGACTTGTTTTGGTATTTGACCAAACTCCATAATTTGCACTTCAAGCCCATGCCTGTCGTTTATATCTCGTATAGTATCTAAATCTACTGCTCCTTCGTAACACAAATGGAAGAATACTGTAATGAAAACAACAATATATATTGTAGATATCTTGTTGGAAACAATTATGTTTGTAATACGTATGTTTTGCATTTTAATTTTATTTAGCTTTACCGAATGTACACCGTAAAAAGATAGACTAGTCGACGTCTTACCGTTATCAGCCTTGTCAGCTTCAATTCCTCTCTGTTTATATCCAAAAATTAAGTCAATCCAATGATGAAGATTTTGAGAAACGTAATCGCTTTCTAAGGCATTTCTCAATTGTTGTACAAAATCGGCTGGTCCTGAAGTATATAACAATTAAATATTAGCTCTGTTTCATCTCGAGTATTAATATATTTACAGTATTATAATCATATAATTGCTCACAAAAAAATTAATGTGAAATGATTTACTTTATTACCATTTGTAATAGTATGAGAAATACTAATAACGAAGAACACTAATAATAAATAAGATATTTCCTAATAGAATATAAAAAGTTTTACTCAAGTTGAAAAATAAAAATAATTACGTTTATTCGTTAGCATAAGCGACTAAAGATGTAAGATTAAAATTAAAATACTTCCATTATCTTTCCATTACCTTTTGCCCAAGGAGGTAGCTGTACATCGCCTATTTTTGTACCGTCGTGTCGATAGCCAAAGTCGATACCATAACTATTCACTAGAAAGTCACCACCATTGCTCGTGTCATAAAACTCCGGTATCAGTTCTTTAAAGTCAGACATGTTCACCAAAACATTTTTCCACACGTCGGCTATACTGTTAGGTGTTTTTGTTGGTAAAAGTGAAACATAAAATTGTTTCTGCACATTTGATAGAGTAATTATGTACTTTTACAATATTTGAAGTATTTCTTATTATTTCTGCCTTTTTTTATGAAATAAATGTGTAATCCATTTTCCTTAAATTACAGTTTTTCTAGCATAATAAATCTTTTTGCTTCGTGTGCGCATAAATGTGCATTGCTATTATTATAATTTGTTAATATTTTGAATAAATATGGAAAAGGGTCAAGTGGAGTAAAGTAAGTAATATACCTGTTGAACATTCTATCTGGATGATCAAATCTTCCGTTTTGAAGACAGAGCATATACTGAGGGTATTTCCGTACTAAGTAAAACAGTACAAAACCTGGTGCACTATAATGAGAACCATATAAAAACTTCGGATCAGACATTTCCGAATATCGTTCCTACAATACAGATATTGTAAATACAATATAAAAATACAGATATTGTAAAAAAGATATTGGTTTTATATATATATATATGATAAATATATTACGATAAACTGAATTAAAAACTAAATCCTATAATTCTATATAAGTATTAATGTTTTATAATTTAAATTCTATATAAGTATAAATATTTTTATATTTAATCAATTTTCAAATAATAACATGAAAATTAAATATAAATATATTAATACTTGTAGAATTATAGGATTTATTTTTTAACTCAGTTCGTTATCGTAATTAAAGAAATACTTGAAGAAGATTGACAGGAATAGTATAAAGATACTTGGAGGTATTCTGTATGCATGTATGTGCTATATGTTTCATAAATATTTAATAGGAGTCTAATATACATACTTTTAATCTCTCTAGACGAGTAGGATTCAATGCGCCAATAGGTTTTGAAAGATCTCTATAAACATTGATATCATTTAAATCTAATGTCGTAGACATATAATCTTGTATAATCCAAGGCAACACTGGATATTGTGTCAAATCATGAAAAGTTCTATCCGCCAAACTGAAATATAATATAATTTAAATATATTATTTTACATAATTTATTCAATAATAACAATTAACTTTAAAACTTTTGTAATAACCTATTTATATATAAAATGTAATCATAATTCGATAAATATCCATTTTGCCATCTCATTGTCATCTGATTTTGTGGTACAGTCTCGAGAGAAATCGCCGATTGTTTAAGTAAATTTTCATACAGTTTGTCTCTGCCATCTTGATTTTGAAATGATAAAAATAAATGTTCGATTTTGCTATCGGTTTGTCGTATCCATTTAATTTCAAGGCCCTGCAAATGAATTATTGTTGCATTTTTTCTTTACAACGGAATTTTACTAAAATAGGGTGTGTATTATGATAAAACATTAGATTATAAAGTATTTACCACTTGTCGCAATAGAAATCTCCTTTTTATAATATTCCGTACATCTTTCAGCTGAATCTTAAGGACAGGATGCTAAAAATTAAACAGTGCTAATAATTAATGCATAATAACACTTTCTTCATGCTATATAAAAAGAACTCCAACAAAAATTCTGCTTGTGACATAATATGAAACTATAAAAATAATTACCTGATCCATATTATTATAAGGTTGAAAGTAGATTCTTGAATTGGTCAGTAATACCCTGCCTGGATTTGTAACAAGCGGCAATACTTTGTTCGCCTGTGTCTCCAAGACCACTTGTTCATACAGATCCTCAAGCCATGATGTATCAAAAGATACACGGGACTGTCTCGAGTGTACAATAGCCATAATCTTAAAAATTAGAGGTATCTCTCATTAAGATAACTTTAATGCTTAAAATTCTCTAGAAATATCTAATGACGAATGAACATTATACCATAGCGTTTTGTTCTACGGTTACTAAACTCGCTGCTCTATGCAATTGCAGGATCTGTGAAAGGCAATCTTCTACTTTGGCATAATTGAAACAGAAGTGGAACGTAATATTCTGATGTATGAATCTGTATGGAGCTAATATATTTTTCTCCAGCATTTCTACATGTTGCTTACACTCTATCGACAGCAATGTACTGTAATAAATTCATATGCATAAATAAACAATTGTAATAATATACAAAAAGAATTAGATAAAAGCTGATCTGTTTTTCATTCTTTCTATTTTATGTATTTCTCCTTATCTGTTGCATTTTTAGTCGTCTCTAAAATCGTATACCTACCTCACTATATCGTTATTCAATGTACATTGCTCAATCAATGTAGTTTCTTTGAGTTGAATCTTAATGAGTGGCTGATTAATATCTTTATTTACAAATACTAAAGATTTGGAGCATAATTTCAACCTCCCTTCCATCCATTTTTCATCTTCGGAAAATGGAGCTTTTAACCTTTTCATCTGAACACTGTAATCTTCAAAAAATATTTCTCCTGGTTCCAAAAGAAGCATTGTAAATCTGTAAATCAATGCTTGAAATATGAGTCTCATCGTATATTTTTTTTTTATATTTCTTTTATATACAATGAGGTTTCAAAAATTAAAGTTGTCACTCAACGTTATAAAAAGAATATTGACTCTAAATATTTTTTAACAAATTTAAAATACTTTTAATCTCCAAATAAATATATTTTAAGGCTGAAAAATCTGAGATGTGTTTGTAACATCTTAAGTAAGAGATCCCAGTATCCTAAATATTTTTATCAATCTATATACCCTTATATACACATTTACGCAAAGTTTAAATAATTTTCAAGAATAATTTAGGTTTTCATATTATTTATAGAAATCCTAACCTAAAAGATAACATTAATTGATAAAAACATTTAATACGATAAAATCTCATAATTTCTATTCTCAGTACACACACATACACAAACTTTTTCTACACATAAATATATTTTATTAAAATTTTAATTAAATAATCCCAGAACATTTTTCCAATATTTCATCTATGAAAAATTTGTCATGCTTTATTTTATGCACCTCTCTTTCTCCATTGTTGTATGAATAAACGATACATATATTACAACGCAATAATTAGTACACAACAAATTGTTGATAAGCACGATAAAGAAAATTAATAAGAAAATTTGATCATTATACTTATACAAGTGCATATAAACACTTGATTCAATTTTGACAAGACATTATTCAATATCAACTTTTACAAAAACGGCTGATGACAGCTCGTCACCTGAATGACGAGTCTCACACATGCGCGCGCGTATGGCGGCGTAAGTCGAGCCAAAATACTAGAGATTCTAGAAGATTTTATCCGGTTTCTAGGGAGAATTAAAAAATCTCTATTCGGTAGCGAATGCGTTCCATAACTCATTAAAAATAACGTCTCGGCTTTTCATAGGACATTATTTTGGAAAAAAGATACTGGACAGTACACTTGTAATAATTTATAAAAAAACATTTTGTCTTGTTATACCTTTCATTAAAATGTACAACTCTCTTCTTGCGTAGTATAACCTTTCATTTATGTTTCGAATATGTGAAATGAGAAAATTACATATCGGCATCAATACGTAACAGACAATAAATTATTTCTTATTATTGTCTGTGTATTCGGATTATATTTTTTTACGTGCATATCTCGATTGGTGATGTATCGATACCCATCATTTATGAATAATGGAAATCAGCGATTAATTTACGACCACGTTGTCTTTGTCTCATATTTATCCAAGAAAATTGCTCTATAGGTAATAAGTTATTTTCCCCATACAAGACGAAATGATAATTCCAAACATTAAATGTATTGTAGCACGTGATGATGATAATGTTTTAATGACGCTGTTATATTAGTTGGTACAAGAACAAACAAATATCTGTATAGAGCTAGTAACCCAAGCAATTTCTTGTCTAGCATAATTTAAAGCAATTATTTATCAGTTAAGCTTCAGTGTTGTTTGTATTAACTGGATTGTCCTTGGTATCCTTCACTTCTACTTCCAAAATTCTAGGACCGTACAAAAGAACGTATGCGCAATGCCAGTCACCGCCACCGCTGAGTTTTAAAACTTCCTCGCTGGTAACGGCCGTAACAACATCGTCGTCGCACTTCATCCACGTGTCACCTTTCTGTCGAATCCAACCGACATAGTGTCCGCTGCTGCTGGAACGTCCTCGATGCGTTAGAACCGCTTGTAACTTATAGTAGCCACTATTATTCGACCCCAAATCTAAAACATACGTAATACATTAAGTTTCAATCTATTGATTTCAATTCTTTGGAATATCGAATCAATTTTTTTATTCTCTTACCATCTTTAAACCAGAATGGTTCTCTTCTCATTTCTTTTTTCGCGCTATCTCCCTTATCCTTAGTCTTTGCGTTACACGATTCCTCTACCAGAGTATCTTCGTATTCTTTAAACTTTTCACGCATTGGTACAAGTTTGTTTTGAAGTTCGGAACTGCATAACTCAAAAGCATCAAATTCCAAGGGAAATTTAACATCTTTTAAGATTTTTGCATTAATTGCTTCTTTCTCCTTGTAATAAAATCTTACAAACTGTATGGTTAAATATGCTGGTAGCCTGCTAATTTTTGACTAAAAAAGAGAGTGCACTTTATTTGATTTTAATTAAACAAAAATAAATACAATACCCGCACCCGTACACGCGGATGCGCGCGATATATGCGATGAAAAAATTTACCGTTTTTGTATAAGTAGCATTTCTTCCAAGTGTCGAAGACATTTTTGTAATTTGCTCCTGCATTTTGTTCCTCAGCCCAAAATACATATGCTTAACGTCAGTTGAAATAAAACAACTCAATTGTAAGAATTCGTCTTTTCCAACAGTGGCTGGCTCATCTTCGGATTCAATACATTTCAATTCATAATCAAATATACCTCCAAAGTATTGTTCAATGAACGATCTTGGTTTAGAAGCATTGCTATTATCTTCGGATACATCTGGATTGTTCTGTAATTATACAACGTAGTCAATAACGATTTATAATGACAAATACCTCTATTAAGCTGGACCCCCCACCATCGCAAATCAAGTTCGCACTAGGTCAAAAATTTAGTGCTATTTAGGTGCTAATTAAGTGCCCTAGTCCAAATTTTGGTGCTCAAACCGTTTAGCAGGAAATCGCGTAAAAAATGGG
>VBVR01003865.1:0-16072 GCA_011638315.1 Tetramorium parvispinum
ACATAACAGTTTTATATTTCTTCAAGAGATAGGTGAAGATAATTTGGTTAACTTTTAGCTCTCGCTTGATAAAAATATAACAAACGTTTCAAGAATAGATGTTTGATAGAGATCACGCGCTTTGTTCGATGCACCGCCGACGCGACATCAGCAATCGATAGAGGAAACAACGAAGGATTCAATTAACAATCGCGGGGGAATTCTCGGAGAGAGAGGCTCGGATGATTAAAGGTCAAGTTTCCAGGAAACCAGTTTGGATTATATCTGTTCAAGGCACAGACTCCCAATGCGTGCTTAATGATGCAGGGAATTTTTCGGATGCAGAGTAATCTCTATTTTTGGGCGTCGTTTTCACATCCGTGATGTGTTGAATTTTTTTTGGCAGTAACGAATCATCCCCACTTTCTCACGCTTAGCACTCATATTGTAGCACTTCTTTTTTATTGTTAATCTGTGTAATAATTTATACACTAATAATATCAGAAAATAATTAATTCGAATTCGTTTTGTTAAAAATTGAAGAAATATATATATATATATTGTTGCAACATTAATCAACATTAATCAGCATTGTATTAGTATCTTTAACATCTTTGACAATGACTCATATCATGATATTTTTAACGATAACGACTCGACATAGAATTAAAGAAAGAATATTTAAAATCCCACTCGAAACAGCTGATTCTTTAAACGCTCGTGTACTAAGTGGCTCTTTTATAGTATCGAATAAGTAGATAATCGTTTCTTATTACATCATTTACAATCGTAAGTTAAGCCAATAGTGGCTTGAGTTCGTGGCTCGAGAGTAACTCGACGTAATTCTGACGTCGCGAAGTGATCATCGCGCGGCTGCTGCGTAAACGAATTTTCGGCGGCTCGGGTCCAGCACGATGAAGAGGATGCGGGGCCGGTCCGCGCACGAGACAGTGAGCGGCATTGTTCCGGGCGGTGTGACGGCCGAGGAGTAGGGCTCTTTTTTCGGGACGCACGTCACTGAAGAAACGCGGGACGATGAGACGTCTTGCATCGCGGCTGCACGGCGCGGTGGTTACGTCCGGGCGATGTGCCTCTCTAGCGTGGCCGGGGAGAGAAGGGCATCTCCAGAAGTTACGACTCCATTAAGAAAGGGGGGAGGGAGTCTGCCGATTTTTTCGAGTTCATTTCGGGCCGCATAAAACAAGCTGTTTAAAATGCACGGGCGTAGGAATGCAATGCCCGCGAACGAACTTCGACGGGGAAGAGATGCTGGAACACGATCTACTTTAGAGACAGCTCAAAGAGTCACTAATATATCATATTCAATTATCGCGATTAACTTCACTACATTCGAAAATTAAAATCTGTTTTTAAATAAATATCGATCACTGTCTGTATCAACTGAGAATATCAATAACTTGAATATCAGTTATAATATCGCATACCTAATTATGACATCTCGTTATTTATTTAATATAATTATTATACAGTTATTGATTAGCATATCATTCGATGTACTTAATCACGAGAATCAAAAGAAACGATACCATTAATTTTATATGAATTATTTTTACAGATTAGAGAATTACAAAAATAATATCGATTAATTTTAAATGGTAGATTTGGAGCTGGGTGTTAACTCGATAAGTATTATGTTTTTTTTAATTTATAAGATACGTATATAGTCAATCGTTGGAAGCAGCCGGAATTATAGTTTGCTGCCCTGTCAGTGATTAACATTCTGCGCGACCTTTCACAAACCTTTCTCCGATCTCTTTTGATTATTCGGTTAAGTGCTTACTTAATGTTCATTCGACGTTTACGGTAGTGGAAAATATAAGAGACGTCGAGTATCAGTGCGAAGTCGCGGGAATGCAATGGGCGAGGGTAAACGACGCCGTTGTCGATGACGTTAACTCGCGCACGACCTTTCAGCAACGACCCACGTGTACATGAGAGAAGAATCTTTCGTTCGAAAAGAAGAGAAAAAAAAGAATGTTAGCTTTATTGTGACGATGATTAAAAGATCGAGGAAACCTCGTTGCCTCTCTCGGCATAGAAATGAAATTAGCAGAAGGGCAGTATCAAAGTAGTATCAGATCTCGACCTTTAGATGTGCTGGGACGTAATGAATATCAATACCGTCGTATAAGAAAATATCAGAATGTCAGATCTCGAGTTACGTAGGAAAAATGACAATGAAGAAAAGCACCGTTCCTCTTAGATTGATGAGGAAAGGGCTAGCTAGCCATTACTAAAATACTTTTGCCCCGACGCGGCGGCCGCGTCGCGAGAATGAAGCGAGTGGCGAAGAGATGGGAAAGACGAAAAGAGAGAGGGACGCAGGACGAGGCGGGGGCGAAGTGGTTCGCTTCCTATTTACAGGACATCCGCGCCACTGGGCACCGAGACAGTTATGACTCCCTCGCCCTTCTCGGACCCCGTCGGTTGTTTTGCGCGGCCCTCTCGTTGCTTTTGTTCCGTGTTGCCCGTCGCGTTGTTCTTGTTCAGAGGTCCCGTCGACCCCCTCCTCCACCGCGAGATCGTTTCTTCGGCGTTCTTCTTCCACGGTTTCTTCCTTCCTCCTTCTCGGTCACCGACAACGGGCTTTGATACCAACAGCGCCCCTGATCTCCTGCCCCTGTTTCCACAGTGTGCGCGTGCTCCTCTTTTCTTCCAGATCCATGTCTCCCTCGCCCTCCCTCGCTTCCCCGCTCTCCGTTCCCTTTCTGCCTCTTCTCCTCTTCCTGCCTCTTCTTCTCCCTCTCTCCCGTGCCCGTCCTTCCCGCGTCCTCGTACACTTCGCCCGGTAGTCGCCTTCTTCTGGTCTCTTTTTTTCTCTCTCTCACGTCGAGCTGGTCTTTTTGCCGGCGCGGAGGCAAGCTCCGGGGCTGTTCGAGAATGGGGAGAACGGTAGGACGGGGACGAGGACGAGGATGAGAGAGGATGAGGATAAGGCGAAGGCGCTCTCTCGCTTGAAAGGAGCCGACGTTACGTACGGTAGCCGGCCAGACTGTACCCAATTATTCCGGCGTGCTATACTAATGCCATGGACCCCCTCGACTAACCACCCCTTTCTTTCTCTCTTGTCCTCATAATGCGATAGGGCCCCCGACTTTGCCGGCCGTTCGCCAGCGATGCCGACGGCGATTTCTTCGAGCGATGAAAGCTTCCCGATCTTCAACGTTGTGTCCACGATGGCGTGAAATCACTTAGACCAAATTATCCTAAATCATAAGATGACATACTTGACAGTCAACTTGATAGTTGAACAATTTTTTTCGTGCACCTGTGACAATATGATTTTCTCTAAAATTTAAATTTTATTTTTTTAAATTATTATGTATGGATAATATAATATCTATATTTATATAATTTATAAATATATCAAATCATTGTTTTCTAATGGAAAAATCATTGATACGCAACTTTGACTTGTAAAACCATAATCTTTGATTCATTTTATTTACGGCAACGTTGTAATAGTGAGCTATAAATTATTTATATTTTTCCATCTTAATTACGTTCCGTTAATGAGACTGCACTTGTCAACCGATGCGATACTTGCAGATCTGATTCGTTTCCAAGATCTTTTCCGAGAAAAATCCTATCGTTAAGAAAAAATGTCGAATGATCATAATAAAGTACCGTATAGAGTCATGCGTGAACCATTCGTTTCGAGAGGCCAGACAATTATCAATATGAAGGTCAAAAGCGATAACACGACAGACTGTCTCGAATCTCTGATCCAGTCGCTGACCCCAGTATTCCAATTGAGGTAGGAAGTATAAAATCGAGATCCTTTCTTCTCGCGCATTGACGTCCTCGATGTCCTCGATGCATAAATGAAAAAGCGTGCGTTGAGATAAATTCGCTACGTCGGATAATGAATCGAAGATATTTGCTCGAAAACGCTGGTGATACATACGAGTCTCTTTATGACGCAAAAAATGTTATAAGCAATTTCCAATAATCTGTTATAAGCAATTTCCAATAATCTGAAAATAAAGTTTAATAACGAAATTAAATTACATCGTGAACGTAGGCATTAAAGCTGAATAAAGTTTATTAACGGGCAGCTAATTGAGAACCGTATAAAATATAAATTGAAAATGATATTTAAGGAATTCGCGTATGAAACGTATTTTGATATTCGCTCTGCTAAACTTTCCCATGAACTCGCAGTCTTTTCCCGACTCCTAAGTCGCTTCTTTTCCCTCGCGGGACGGGACGATGACATTAAGGATTGTATTAATCAGAGACTGTCAGAGTGTGATTCTTCTCCGCGACCCGCGGAAGGTGGGTGCTGAGGGGTGGCAGCTCCGTGGTTCGAGGAAGAAGAATGACAGAACGAAAAGGAAGCGCAGCCGGCGCTGGCGAGTCGCGAGAGAGACACGAGTTCTGGCCGTGGTTTCCTAGGGCGGATCTGCCGATGACATCGAGAAATGACGCAAAAAAATAACGGCCAGACTATCCGGCACCGAGGGAGTTATACTTCTCCTTTGTCGCGCGTGTCTAGCGCGTAGCCGCTAATCGCGAAAATACTTTGGATTATACCGCTTGAGTATATTTCGGGCGAAATCGGCACTTTCATAATAATAATAACGAGATGCGGCCGTCATAAAAATTTGCGCGGTTACACGTTTATGAGAAATCTGCATTTTCATACGCGGCACGGAGAGAAGTTTTAATTACAACGCGGCCATCAGCGCTGCCGTTGCTGCCGGTCGCAAAAATGTGGCGCATCGAACAGTAAACAACAACGACCTGCCATCCTCGGAGAAGCGCATCGGCTACCTAAGCTCCGGTTAATGCTCTTATTTGAAACGCTTCTGGTCAGAGGCGGTTATAATAGCGGCATGGCCCTTAAATGGCCCCGTGTTCAACAGCCCTCAAGTATTTCCAATATCCTGCAGAGGAGTGAGATTCGTCTTCTTGTCTTCTTTCCTCATTCCGCTCTCACCGTTCCTATTCTTCCTTTCACTCTCTTCCTCCTCATCCACCACTTTTCTCTCTCTCTCTCTCTTTCTCTCTCTCTCTTTTCATCTATCCGTCTATCCGTGCTCCCGGTTCTTCGCGGTTGCCTCTTCCCAGAGTTCATTCATGCCTCCTGGTGGCGAGGACCTCATTACCCACGGTGAATGGATCCTTCCCGTTCTCCCCGTGCCGAAGGTTCGCGCCGCTGCTTGAAATTCTCGTTGCTTGACGCTTCTCGATACTTCTCCCTTTCTTATTCTTTTACTTCGATCACCTGCTCCCTTTTTTAAAGAGTCTTTTCACGAGACACGCCTCGGAGAGACCTAAAAGGCACTGCTCGAAAGTAATGTGTCTTATGATCGAACATATTGTCTGTCACATGTATGCATATTAGTCTTTCTGGAAATCTCTTTTAAATCGGTGATTCAATCTATAACTTTCGTTACGTTATATTTGTAATTATGATGATTAGCTTGTAACTTAGAAGCTATGATAAATGTTGTCGTTAAAGAAAATTGACAAATCAAAATAATCGCCGGATTCGCAAACGCCCCTGTACGCTTTCGAAGCAGCAAATTCATACGTGACGGTTTAATCTTTCCTCCCTAATATTGTCACGGTACGGCGGCAATAATCTGTGTATCGACGTTTTTTCTTTTTTGCATCCGGCGCAGGAGGTGCAATTTTGGCAGTCGCATTTTTCTTCTCGCGCGAAAGGTTAATCGAGACCCGAGCTTTATCTGGCGCGTTCCGCACACCTGGAGGCCGCGGCCTAATGTCTACCTGCTCTGTTTTCGGGAGCCAATCATCACGTTCGCCACAGGCGCGTGCAACGATCTGTGGCCCCTTTCCCCTCGCACCTTCCTTCGCCCAGGCCATTTCTCTCCCGGCTTTCTTTCTCGTCGCTCGCCCTGATTCGGTCCGATGACTTTGTCAACGTTGTCGCCGCATTATTACACCTCTTGCTCGCTCTCCGATCGGCGTAACTTCTAAATATTAAAATTATAATACAGTCTACTTATCTATTTTAAGCAAAGTATATATCATCGACAGAAATGTCAATCAATGATAACTTTCGAATTTAAGGATTTTTTCGGTTAAAAACACTCGAGTTTTCTTAGATAATGGCATAGATCGTTTTTTTTAATAACGACAAACTTTTTATGATGTATGTAATTACATTTAAACTTTTAATAATTCAAGATATTTGAAATAATCTTTTTCATTGTTTTTGGCGCTATTATTAGAAAACTTGATATTGATTTGACACAATGAAGACTGAACGTGGATGAAACAGATAGCATCTGTCGAATATATAAATCTCAGTAAAAACATCTTTTTAAATTCAAAAACGTGTTGCGATAAAAGAAATGTTAATTGATGGTTACGGTAACAGCGGAACAATTTTTATTGCAGGAAATTATGTGGCTTACGATCTTTGCTTCTGGGTGGGGAGAAAAAAAAGTTGTCTTTGGCGCGTTTGTAAAAGAAGGCCACGGTTACACGCACGGCTATCTGTCGCGATAAGCGCTGTACGCGGAGAGGTCGTCGTAATCATTTGCGTAACCGGATCATAAAAACGATAAACAAATACAGCTCGATGTAAGAGGAGACATTCATGTCTTGTACGTCTATGTTTCATCAGCCACTTACCGAACACGCATACTCCTATTTTAACAAAATTAACTGTAGGAATGAATTAACTTTATTGTACGCTGGGTTCTGTCAGATCTCAAGCCTAAGAAGTTCAGTTTAAGTACTTGTCATTTTTATTTATATTTTCCAAAGTAAATTATAATAATGGATAATTATAGTAGTAATAGGAGAAACGACATGTTTTCTATGTTCAGCTCTGTATCTTGAACATATTATGTTATACGCTACATGAAAAGGGAGTTTGTTTGAACCACAGTGAAGCACGAGTTACGTGATATTCTTAAAATGACCTTTTCGTACACACACACACACATATACACGCGACACATCGTGAGAGACGTTATCGCTGGTAACCTTTGGGCTTTAACCTCAGCAGCCAGCCCTTGAAGGAAATTATCGTGACGTTTTATCTTATAGTATCGATAGCGCTGTAACATCCGCTTCTTGAAAAACGCCGAGGTGTAACACGAGATTAAAACTTGCAATTAGAATTTATCATTTTTAAATATTAAATTTCAGCATTCTCTCCCAATATTCGAAATTAAGTTGTAAACGACCTCCTTTAAACCTGAACATTAGTTTTTGACTATTTTTGAAGAAAGAACTAATAGCAGTCATTAAATTATATTTCACCTAAATCTCATCTCGGGATATATTTTTTTTTTGCAATTTTAATTAAACTCTGAAGTATGTTTCAGAAATAAAATTCCCCAAAAGTATGGGAGAACTCGAAAAGTATTAGATAACCACATCGGATTTTTAATATTTTTTTACGTGCGCATTCTAATTCCTGTGTTCAGAAAGCGCGTTCGTTTAAAGCGGACGAAGAACGAAGACCGTTTATGTCTTACTCGGACATCGCCACTACGTCTTCTTCGTTCGCTTCTTCATCATCTCCATCATCTACCGACCCCCCTTCGGACTCTCCTTTTTGTGCAACGGTAAAGCAGTAAAATGCATTTCATGCAACGCGCAAAAAAGAAAGCTAAAGAGAAACACCTCCGTTCTCCGAAAAGTAATGCGCCGTTAAAACTGGAAATTGTAATCAAAGCCTCGTTTCAGCGAGGATCATTAAGCGCCTTCCGAAAATTTGCATCCGATCTCCAATTCATCGATAATCAATTAGTTTCATTGCCCGCGTTCGTTTATGAAATAGAAATGCAACAATTGAAAAGAAGAAAAGAAATATCGTATTAAATTGATGCAGAAAATTTCTTTGTGTGTTTTATATTCTTTAAATACAAAATTGTAAACGAAATTGTAGTAATATTGAAGCAAAATTGCTGCCACGACATTTATCTACTCCTTTTTCTATCTCGAGGAAATTTTTCAATTCTTTTTTTAAAGAACTTTGATTTTCTAACTTGATTCAATAGCTTGCTTAAAAGATAGTAAACCTTTTGTACCAATTTAATATTTTTAACACTGCACATACACGCGCGCACGCACACATACACTCGCACAAGCTGCTAATTATGGATTCGATTATGTTCTGCTGAGGAAAGGTTCATTACACAGTACATGAAGCATAAGATCTTGTTAGTTCACAATATATTAAGTGGATTAATATGAAATTAGCAAAGACATTGATTTTAAAATTAAAATTATATTTGATTCGTATCTTTATTTCGTCTGTACATAAGTTGGAGAAAAAAAATAAAACAAGTAAAAAAAATTATAGAGATGAACGTTAATTCTTCCGAAGGTAATCTCGATAACGCTTTTAATGTCACTAGCGTGTCAGGGTCTTTATTGCTTTTCTTAATTTCTTGGCCGCAGGCAACGGAAGCGCAATTAATTTTAAATGGAAGTATTTTGCCATTTCACTGGTTCGGTGGAAGCTAATCGTCTTCTTCTTCCTCTTATTTTTATTTTTTCGCTACTATAATCGCGTTTAATAGCACAAAACAGTACTTTTAGTAGCAATGAAAAACTATCAAATAAACAAAGAGATATTATGAAAAAAAAAGAAAGTCGTTACGTGGTCAGTAAAAATATAAAAATTGGAAAATCCAAATATTGCAAAAAAAAAGGTTCATGATTTCGATGAAGAAAATTATGATTTTTACGCGGATGGTTTCTTCGAGTTTCGATTTATTCTTTATCTTTATTTCAGTGCAAATGCGTATCGGCGGAGATTTAGAAAATCGCACGTAATATCATGTGCATGTAACACCTGCGCTATGTGATTATGCAAATCAGGGGAATCACGATTTTACCACCTTCGGCCGAGTCACGCTCACGATGTTTGCACGGATAGGAGGAGGCGCGACGATTAAAGTTTGATTTACCAAGTTCAGCAGCGCGTTACTTATGTTTCATCCAACTTAACGAGATTCAGATTTGTAACATATGTGTTATTTAATGATCGCCGTATTATACAACTAATGACATTGAATGCGTATATTATTCCGATAATATGCGATTTCGTGACCGTGTTTACTGAGTGACGGCGCGACCGCACCGTGCAATTAGGCGCAGCATTGGTCGCGATGCATAATTAATTTATGTTAAAACGCGTCTGTTTTACTATCGATCACGTTTTAAAAAGACGTACAAGACGTGTATATCGCGTGTGCAACAGGTGACGGTGCATCTCCGAAGGATAAACCGCGCGTTTTCCCGCGATCGTGGACGACTATCGAGAATTCATGGGCAAGCGTGATAATTTATCTCCCGTTTTATCAATATGATTTTAATGCGTGCACACAGAGATGAGACCGACGAGTACGCTTTGGATTTCTGTCTAAAGGCGTGGGATTATTCGAAACAAAGCTCGTTGCATACACGTGGTATCTATTATAATAATTATTCGTCTGTATTATATATATTCGCGCGTCGGCTTGTTATTAAAAATGTACAGATAGAGAGAGAGAAAAACATTGGTACAAACGGGTACAAATTGCTTCACGCAATTGCGTGCTACGCACCGTGACACCGACCATGTCATTCCTCGCACAAAGAACGCTTAATACTTTCACCGTTCGTCCAGAATCCCCGTGGCGGCGTCCTGGCAACGAGCGTCGCTGAAACGACCGGTAGTGAATATCGCGTGCACGCTCTGGGCGGGTTCCCAACCCCAAGGCGATCGCCACGAGGGCCCGCGGACTCTGCGCCGTTACCGAGAAAATCTTACGCCGCGCGGTGCAGTGGAGCAGTGTACCGCTTCGGATAATCGAGCAGCCGCGATCCTGCAGTGACGTTGACTCACCATATCGCTCGCTTGAATCACCTCGAATCTGGGAATTAGAATTGAGAATAATAATCGCTTTATTATGTATAAATGTACAAGTTTGATATTTTACTCTCTCAGACATAAGAAAAAGATACGTGCAAAAGGTGTCAACAATGCTGACGTGATACCTGAGTAGAATACACCTAAAAAAAGTATTTTACATTCAAAGTGATTTTTCCTAAAATATCTCACATTCTAAGCTTACTGTTTTACCGCAAACATATCCTTTGTTCAATAAAAAAATAAAATTGAAAAATACTTTTTTCTCTCTTAAATATTCTTGTTTATACTATTTTTTTCCCTTGATTTCAGAGGAATTCTTTTAAGGTTAATATAAAAGTAAAATCTTCTAAGATTTAGAGGATTTCACGTATATCAAAATTATTATATTTTTTTTTGAGATGTAGAACAACATAAAGGAAATGAAATAACAAGAGGCAAAGAGTAAAAAAAGTATAATAAAGAATTTATAAGGAACGTAGAATAAACAGTGAAAATTGAGGCACGATTTCGTTTGTAATCTGCACAGCATTTTTCGATAAATATCTTCTTATCTCATAATATTTTTACGCACCGCGAATTATTCATTTTTTTTAATTAATTATTTTGATATGTGATATCGGCTATTAGCCTTGAAAATAACACCTTCAAGAAATTATCGGTATATAAAAGGTGTTTTTAGTCATGTCGCTGGCAGGTGAGTGACTTCCCTCGTTATGTGAAACGCGGATCCCGATCGAAATCTCGCGATCGCGATCTCGATCGGGCTTGTTCTTGGTGGCCATTGCCTCTCTCGGCGGCACGACAGACTTTATCCCTCGAATAATGCGGGGCTACGCCCACGTGCACCACGCCCTCGTCCTTTTTTTTGCGGTTTAATTAGGAATACGGAGCGCAATTACGAGAACCACACCCCCGTCAGTTAGATCGTCAGTTGTTACCTCGATTTAATGTATCAACGTCTCGGGCAGGCTTAACTCGACTTTATAAGCCGAGGGGTCATATGCAAATCTCGTGCGAAACGTTCCCCGTGTGTTATCATACATGCATTTTTATGCGTACTCAGCGTGACAAAAAAGGCAACGACAAATTCTAATCGTCGGAATAACGATAACGCGGACACGTTATTACATTTATTCATATTTTACAGTAGGTTAAAAGAGAATCTTAATAATAATAGTTGCCAAAGAGAAAATGAAAAATTTTTATTAATAGGCTGCAAAAAATATACTTAACCGTATTTTAAGGAAACATTTTTCATATTCAGGGAGCTAGGCTGTTCAGTAAAAAAGTCGATTTCATATTAAATTATTGTTAATACAACTTTTTTATAATAAATGTCATTAGTGATAATTAGCGATTGTTAGTGGCGGAAGCATTCGTGGTCGCAATTACGAAGAAAAATTATGAGACAAGCCTTATTCGCTTTCACTAATCACTTTTCTTTGATATCGTTCCTCGCGATGCAATTTATCAGCACTCGCAGTAAATTTCGCGTCAAGCCGCGCATTTGTGCATGCGTATGCGACCAAAGATATACCACCGACATAGGCAGTAATTATATTCTGCAAAGCGACGCGACCCCTCCATGGTAGCCGCAAAAGGGTGACTGTCAGAGGCGACCGTCGTGCAGACGCCACCCTCTGTCGCGGCCGGAAGTGACGTACATCTATCTTGTCTCTCTGCGTTTCAATCGTGCGCTTCCGTCTTAGAACGAAGCGGGCGTAGCGAAGGAGGCATCTTCTTTGGCTTATTATTTTGTTAGGAAAAAAAATTAAGAGATTAAAGGTGAATCGCATTTTGCGATTGTTATTCGTTTCTGCTTCGTTCCCTAAATTCTGTTCGGTGAGTCATGAGCTCAAAAGAACCACAGAAATATATGATGAATACTGTCGTTATTTCATTCTACATCGAAATTAAAAGAAATAGGAATCTGTAATTATTTGTACATTGTCATGAGATCTTTTAATTTATCTGAAATTTGTTTGATATCGAAATTTTGATTGCTTTATAATTCCATTTTTTCAATATCGAACAAACGAATAATTAAGCTGTTAAAAATTATAAGAGTAGATAAAAAATTTTAAATTTAAAAGTGAACCAAGTGAGCAATGTCAGAACATTCTACATAAAATCTCAGTATCCCAAATCTCTGGCACATTTTTCTGTTAATTGTTGAGAAACTGGGACGCACTGAATGAATTAACTCAGACTTCGTGGTTCGCCCCTCGCTCTTGCACGTCGGACGATTCAATTATCAGGCTGCCGGTGAAACCGTGTCCGGTTTACAGAAAAAGGGCGCGGGCACGAGCATAGTAATTGGGCAAAATGTACGTACGCCGAATTTCGGCGGCTAATGGAGATTTATTGCACCTATAAGCGTAGCAGACCGATGCGGTGCAGCTGCAGTGATGCGACGCGACTTTCGTGCCGCTTAGGAGCAGCGTCCGTCGCATAGTTGCTCGCGTAACCGTCGCGGCACGTTGTCTCGTGTGGAATTGCCAACAATGGGACAGGTGCTACGATACTTATCGCGAGATATTTCGCTATTCCTTTTTTTTTTTAATGTCTCGCCGAGATAAAGTGTCCGTCATTCGACAGGGAAATGCGTTTATTACTACATTGCCGCGTTTTGTTACGGTTATATTCATTTTCCGCAAGAATATTTTTATTATTATTACAATTTGACGTTAAACATAAACTTACATGAGATTGATTCGATTCTGATAAATTCCATTGTTTATTCGATGATCTCTCGTTCCATTATGAAGTTACGTTGCGAACGTAAGGCGCGCAGAGAGACGTGACGAATTAGGCGGAAAGAGGTAGTACGGTGGTTATTTAAATAATTGACAATGTTTACGAACCGCTCGTGACCCGGCCCTCTTCGTAAAGGGGAATCGAATTAAACGCGGACGTATGGTGAATAATTAATCGGTGGACGCTTACTTAAACTCTTGCCGGTGAAAAGAGATCCCTTTCCGTTATCAACGATGCTATTGATCGTTGAATTACAAGTCTTTTACGTGCCACATTCTCTTTACCAAGTCTATTGTTCAATCAAGATACGAATATGAAGTCAAATAGAAATTATCTTTAAGAATGTGTATAAAATAAATTTGCACTTTATGATTAATTGTAATACAGTTTATTACAAATGATTAATTGTAATACTCTTCAAAATGTAAATTATTATTTCGCATTGCATTAAATCACTTGAAATTATCTGATATCGAATTTCGATCACGAACGGAGAAGAATTTTATTGATAGAAATTTTCGTGCTTCTCGCTTTAATTTGTTTTTCATATAAATATATAGCGAACGGGAATATTTGGAACATTTCTAAGCATTGTTATTACATAGCAAACTCTTTCTCTCTTTCTAGATATTTTTTATCTTTATTTTCATCCATATAATGCAACGCGAACATTTCATATCCATGACACACTAAAATTTATGGCTCTTCAGCTTGTCGGTGAGAATCTGAACAATCAGGCAAGTTAGAAAACGTCGAAGAGTAAAAATGTAACCGTGCCTTCGTTGACCTCCGAAATTTTGTTACCCCAATAATTCACAAGGCTTTGACACGCGAGAGGCGTAACGATATCGTTATCTTCTCCGCGATTAAGCCGTCTCTTTGTCCGCTCTCTGTCTCCCTCCGAGAGCGAAAGCTGCTGGAGAAAAGTGGCTCGGCCGGATGAAGCGAAGGAAAGAGAAGCGGGAGAGTAGAGGAGAGAAAGAGAGAGACGTTTCATCCGCACACCGGTCAACATCGTCCTTTTCTCTCTCTCTTTTTCTCTCTCTTTCGCTCCTTTCTTCTCATCTAATGGTTTAGGAGTCGTTCCGGACATTAGCTTCTGCGCTAGCACGCGGAGGGAACCTCGTCGTCGTCGTCGTCGTCGTCGTCGTCATCATCTTCTCTTCTTCTTCTTCTGCAGCTCTTCCTTCCCTTCATTCTCCAGCTTCTCGTTTCGTCTCCCTCGTTCAGAAGCTCTCCCGGGTCGCTCTTTCCCCCTTGCTGCCCTTTGAAAAATGACCCGCGTCCTCCCGGAGAAATAAGAGTGTCATCATCATTAGCCCGCCGAGTTACACGACGGACCTTACGCACACGAAGCGCCGTAATGCGCGCGCGCGCACGTACACACACTTGTGCGTGTGCATCCGTGACAATGGGCACGAGGCCTCTGCTCTTCACGATCACGATCAGGATTTTCGTACAGAGTAATCCGCCAGGAGGTATGCCGAAAAGATCCCTTTTTTTCCCCGAGATTACCTAAATTATTTTAAATCGAACCTTTGAGCTGTTTAATTTCGTTTAATTTGATCCTTGGAGAAAATATTTTTGCCGACTTCCTACCGCAAGAGAAAGAGATTGACATTAGTTTTACGTGTGTCCGTAAAACTGTACTTTAAAACTGTCGCAATTATTTAAGTCGATTCTCATTTTGACGGAATGTTTTCCTGAAGCGGAAATGAAGAATAGTCAGCAATTTAGTCTCGTAATAATAAACGGCAATTTGTGATTTATTGCGGTTTTTGCAACTTTGTCGGAAATCAGAAGTATATTTGCGTTATTGACATAGAATGCGGCAATGCTGACGAGATGTCATCATACCTGTGCGATTGCAATTATCGGAGCGAGTTTCAAAGTACAGAATTAAACTACATTCAGTTATCTCAGCACGGATGTTACTTTTGCACTTTGGAACTCAATGTTTCGTTGTTGCATCACATATAAGATAAATTAATGAATTATCTCCGATATCGTATTTGACCGACGGTACTTATTTCGTCATTAAACATTTCAACTTTAACATTTTGCACGATATTGCAGCTAAAATTAAGCAGTACAACGATGCAATTGTTTCTGTAATCGTTTATTTTAATAGATAAAGCGATTAAAGCTGAAAGAGTGGAAGAAAATATAGAATGTTATTATTTTGCTTGTGCATGACTTTTTCCACGTTTTTACTCGGTACGATATTGCCATTTTGTATTTTCATTTAAAGGTAGAAATATTTTGAAAGAAATCGCGTATTTTATAAAATTAATATTTAGAACTGATACATAATCTTAATTTTATTACGTATCTTTATGGCCTTACATAGAGACGAGAAATCCATTTCACTCTCTTATTTCCCTCATTGTACAATCACGCGATTGCGGGATTGAACTGATAATGCTTATATACAGTCACCGATTTAGTTCAACGGGAAAGACCAGCGGTCGCTGTCAGTCTTGCAGTTTCCGATTGCAGCGGGCAATCATGAAGGGAGAGAAGAGAATAGTGTGACGCGTTATATGCTAGACGATGCGACCGTGACGCGACGCGACGGAAGGAGGTTTCTCGTCGCGGTTGGACGAGCAGACGCATTGTGGGCTCCTTCCTCCTTCTCGCATCGGTATGTCTACGACTAGCAGCCGAGCTTTGACGAGAGATTGATGCTCGCAGCGGCTCGCTCTGTGAGACGAATCAGCGCGAGCTACCGACGAAGAACAACGATCCGTTATCTCGCGAGAAGAGACGAGAGAGAGAGAGGCCAGACTTCGGATCGCTGGCTCCGACGTAGATCGAGATGAGCGTGAAAGCCAAAGTGGGAGAGACAGAGCGAGAGAGAAAGAGACGAGGGAAAGGAGAATCGGAATTATGCGTTTTCCTCCGTCCTCTCTCGTCGACAATCCTGGTAGTGAGAGAATGAGGGAATGGGGGAAAGGGAGAAGAGAGAAAGAAGGATGAAGAAGAAAGGACGACCGCTGGCAAAAAAAGAGAAGGTGAAGCACATCGCGGGGACAAAAGGCACCGCCGCGGAATTTTGAGCTCTCATCGGCTCGTTCGGTCTCCTTTTAACGGAGATTCGCGCGGGGTGGAGGGTAGCCAAGACTTGATCGGAGAGTCCGACGATCTCTTGTAAAAACCGAAAATATTTTTGCCTCCCGCCCTCCCCCCCCCTCTTCATGAGGGGGACTGCCACGGGTCCGTCACTTTGACGCTTTCGCGATCTCCAGACTCATGCGAGTTGCGATATAACGAGAATTTCAATTCTCTCCCCGCAATTTAATACCACATAGCACGTGCGAGAAAAAAACGAATTGTAAAGTCAATGCGGTTCGATGCATATTGTTTCAGTTTTGTATACACGGAGAAAAATGTTTTGCATTATGAACCAAAAGTTTTGTTGATATATACCCAAGAAAATTATTTAATTGCTGTAAACAAATATGT
>VBVR01003866.1:0-16069 GCA_011638315.1 Tetramorium parvispinum
CAATAATTTCTTTCGTTTTGTTATGACACGTCGCTTTATTCTCGTACACGAAATGACCTGCGTCACGAAAACGCCCTGTGCCTCGAAATGTATGTATATGCGTGTATCTCGCGTGCGCCGACGTGGGACGAACGATAATTCTCGTAAATTTTTAGAGGGTGTGTAATAACATGTTTGTTGTCACCCAATAATCGTCAACGGCGCGATGTACGACGGCGGTGCCGCGAATATGACTTGGGGTTAACGCGCGAGACGCCGCCGGAGGAGGATTTTCCGATGGATCTCCCCCGGGAGATCCCGAATGCCACCGCGTCCGTTCTGTATTCTTTATCGTCGGCCCGGAATGCTTGATAATATTCGATTTGTTTCAATCGTAAATATCAAGACCGTGCAATATGATTCCCTTCCTTCGAGTGCGAGGGGATCCGCAGGATTGCAGGGGACCCGTGCAGGCACGTAACACACGGAATGCATTTTGCCATAATTGCGTCACGTGTTCCAGCGGGAATGATTATTAAACGCAGTCAGATGGTTTGAATAATCTCCTCTAAATGTAATTTCTAGCTGCGAAATCAATAGTGTTTCTCCTTTTTATATATTTTACATATTTTTAAAAAATCTAAAAAAAATATGTATATTTTAACATAATTTGAAAAATACTTAAATACTTTTTAAATTATGATAAAGTATACATTTTTTAAAAAATATTTAATTGCAGGAGGAATGAGTCTCGGACGCGTGTGTTGATGAATTTAAAGGGGAGAGGACTGATGCATCTGCGATCCATGTGTCTTTTTAAAAACGACCGGTCTGACACTTCGCGGCAGTTGGCTCGCAGGCTCTTACCCGAGATCGCGCATAATCCTAGGATCGATAGGGCGCTCCTAAGGAGAGGCATAAGGCGCAGTTCGAGGGCGATACGTCGTCCCGAATCGCAAACGAAAGGAATCCTCGAAACGCCAGGCCATTCGCGGGCCCCTTATAAATCCATCTTTTTTTACTCCGGGCCAGCCTTCCTCGAAAGACGGAGCAGGGGAAAAGGGAAGAGAGAAGGTTTGGGCCCGCAGTGATTTAAGGGCGTCGCGTTACGTGTATCACACAGTGTCCATTGCGAGAGACCACGAAGAAGACGAAGGTACGGTGTTGCTTCCACCGATTCCGTCTCCTAACCGACGTGGATATGTGTGAGTTTGCTTCCCCCTCCCCCTTCCGTCTCTCACCTCGGTCCTCTTCGTGTCCGTCTTGGATAGTATGGAGCCCATAGGTATTCCGGCGCTCTTCCCTGCATCGCCAATCGTTGAAACACTGGGCCCAAACGATTCAGTTGAGTTGATTTGTTGCTATCAGGGAATGCTTTATGAACCGATCAGCTCGTTTCGATGCAAACGCCATACAGGTCCATAAATGTCATCGTTTCGTTATAATCGTCATAAGCGTCGCTCCGCAACCTCGAGCGCGCGCGCGCGAGTGCGGTTTGCGAGTGACGCATGCGGCTGTTGGAGTCACCGCGTGGATGGTAGTAAAGATCGAATCGTCACACGAGAACGGATGCACTTGTCCCCTTTATATGTAATAAATTCGTAAAATTTATATTTAAAAAATTCTTGCAAATACTTTCCTGCAAAAGATCCATAATAGATGCAACATACATTTATATAAATTAAAAATCTTAATAAATCGGTTATTATTAATAATTAATAATGTTCAATAATAGTAAACGCTTAATATTTCAATAAAAAAAATTTAACCTAAATATATAATCTTTGCAACTCACGTGCGTTCACATCTCGCGAGAATTTGCGACGATATTTCCTAATTCGTGAAACATTCTCTAAATATTTAATTTCCGATGAGTAACTTAAATTTCTTGACATACGTTACGCGAAGCGGTAATTTGGTAGTCAAATTGATTTTTTTTCGGATCGAAGTGTCTCCACTGGAATTGTAACCAAAATTATTTCCTCGATCCGCTGGCGAGCTTTCGCCGCGGGTCCAAGATAATGTATGCGGCAAAGATCCAGGAGAGACGATTCGTAGTGCGATACTAGCAGTCGAGATCTGACTCCTGGAGAACGGTAAAGTTAGGTCGGTCCAGAGCGGCTCGGCTGCTCGCTTTCCTCCGAACGCGGATTTCTACGTAAACTCACTCGCCAGATACGATCTGCGGGGCCCTGGTGCGTTCGATCCTCGTGAACTTCGATGCTTGTTCGTCTATATGTGTGTGCGGGATTAAGTCGCTCTCGGGACTATCGGTGCTTTGTCAAGTACACCTCGATATAGGTACTCGCCATAAACTCAGGATACAAAACTATATTAAAGTCAAATGCAGTGACAAAGTAGGAACGAATAAAAAATTTCCAAGTTTCTTTGTATGATTTTTTAAATAGAGATATTGGTATCTCAGTTTTTATAAAATTAATTTATTTCAGGATATTATATTTGAAGTAAGATTTATAATTTAAGATTCATAATTCATTTATTTACATTTATGGAATATTTATGGACATTTATGGAATATTTCTTTTATTTAATGTACGTTGTGATAATTATTCTAGCATTTGTTGTGTATATTATCACATACCGACAGCTCGCCACGAAAAAATTAATTATTAGTAAAAATGTCTTCTCCGTAGTACACGAATGAGGATATATTACTGCCTATATTTTATAAAAGAAGGTTGACTCGTATATATTAATTTCCTCGGAAACCAGTTTTTCATACCTTCTTTATGGCGGTCACTACAGTCGATCACACAACTAAAGTCGGGCCAACAACTAAAGCATCAATTAAGTATCTGGGAACTTTCTACTGCACATAATAACTTCATCAGTTTTTCAGGGCCACTATCTCGTAAGGAGTAGTATCTCCTGATTAATTATCATAACGATGCAATTTGTATCGTGCTTAAAAAAAAAAGATCTGGCGACTCTCTTAGAGACTAACGTGCTAAAGATAACTAGCGCGTTCTAAGGAACGAAATATCTCGAGCTTAAGATACCGGTATCAAGTGTCTCTACTACTTTGAAATGATATAATCCCTTAAATGATCCTGTGATCGGGGCACATAAATCCTCGCGTTTACAACAGCAACAGTTCTGCGCGAACACGCCCGGTTTTCTACTCTCATATCTTCGATTTGTCATACGAGAGCGCGGCATAAGTTTCGAAAGGGTCCATCTTTCTTGGTTAGCCGTCGAGTGCGATTTAAGAGGGGCGTCGGACGGTATCAAAGATACGCACACGAGCGTGCTGTAGAGAAATCTGGACGGGGGAAAGGAAAAGACGCTAGAGGCCTGGGCAACAACGGGTATGCGTTGCCTCGTGACAGGACGGTCACGATCGGGACAGCCACCGCCCGTTGTCCGGGATCCAGAAGCAAGGAGGTAGTATCTTATTATCCTATCCAGGCAACCACGGTGACAGCCCTTATAAGGATCGCCCTGCTGTGGATTACACGCGTAGCGGCCGCAGCTCGGTAGCGAAGCTTCGCGCAGTTTCGCGCGGTGCTACACGTTTGCTAAAAAAAAAAGAAAGAAAAAATCCCGCTATCCCCATTAGCATCGGTCGATTCAATCATTACCATGCGCGCCAGTAATAGGCCATTATGCTGATATATATACAGCACATAAATTCAATATGATCACCTTAGGGTTGGCTTGAGGTTGCGGTTTAAGGGACGGTACCAAGAATTGAATCTGTCACACGAGAACCGATTCCAGTGGATTTTTATCGCCACGCGGTCAACCGTGACGAGCAAGAATTTTATTCGTTTCGCTTTCGAATCTTATCTCTGTAAACTCGAGATAAAGAGCGAAAGGATGCGACGTAGATTAAAAATCGTCGCATTCGCGACTCACCCGGCACCGAGCGGCTCGGGATTTCCTCAAAATTCGCCGATCGGCTCCAGAAAGGAAAACCTTGAACCTGCTCGACGGGTCGGTGTATATGCGAGCCACGTGTTTCTGCTTGCCTTGAGTGTTAATCACAGCCAAGGTCATCCAGGCATCTCACACAGGTGAGAGAAAGAAGTCCGCACGACGGGACCAGGACGATCCGTCCAGGAATAATACGGAGTGTTCGTCTGTCCCTCAAGGAGCGCTCCTTTCGACGAACGCGAGCGATCCGTTACGTCGAGCACTCTAAAGACCCACTTTAATCACGATCGCCGGAAATATCGGCGCGATCGTGATCCATCGATCGCTCGGCCGGGATGTGTTTACGTGTTCGCTGGCATCGTTACCTTATGCTAATCGATGCCTACACCTGTCGAGCGACGTGCTCGGACGTTTAAACGACTCCCCTGTTTGAATTATTCGCGACCGAAAGTGCCGTCGTCGCGTTCCCTTTTTTTCTCTTCGAGAGCCAGGCGCCTATCTACGCTCTCCTCTCCTATTTCCTTCTCACTCCGCCTCTCTCGCGCCTCCGCAATCGATATTCCATCGAATAAAATGCAAGGCGCGCGCGTTTCGGTGTCAATTTGACCTCATTAAAGAAATGTACGAACTGACCGGGAAGCTTATTGCACGTCAATGAAGTCGATTTAATGCTCGTCGCGAACGTAATCGAACGTGTCCGTGTAGGTCTAAAGAAACTGATACATACTGATGATTCTCGGAAGATAGGGAATGTCCGTATTTTTGCAAATAAATCTCTGCTTCGCCATTTTATAATTTATCATTTCGCATAAGGATATTTGCTGGACTCTAAGATATAACGCTCATGCTGATATCCCCAGCATCATTTAATTTAAATTCTATTTTAAATTCACCGAACGCGATTCTACATACGAATACTCGCGCGCGAACAAATTAATGATTTAACGCGCGTTCTGGCATTCAGGTAACAGGTTTAATTACGATCGTCCGTTTTGTTCGTACATGAGCGCCTCAACACCCTCCAGACAGCCCATCGCCGGTCGCTTAGCCGGCCAGGCGCTCAAGAAACTCGAATCCAGCGCGGCTTTTTCCTCTGCGTCTGTTAAAATTATTACGACGCGAGAGTTACTGCGTTCTTAGCTTATCTGAAACGTATTACGTAGAGTGCAGCGGTAGCGCGGCGACCGTTCGTTACGATGAGGCACGGCATCAACCATCGGCTGTTACGATCGGATTATATGTGCGCCCCGAGTTCCCTAGTAAATCTGCCGAACACCCCGAGATATCGATTTAAGATTACCGCGATTCGTGAATCGGTCTTTGCAGTCGATCTCGCTGGGAAATCCTTGCGGCCCCCGATCTATCCCGGCGGTGCCTGAACGGCGTTACTTCGCGATCGACGATTTCGTGAAGGTAATCAACTTAAAAAAAAAATGCCAATTTATTTCAAACATTAATTATAATATTGTTAAAAGATGCTCGGGCCGTTAATGTCTTGCAAAGTGAAATCTGAAATCTCAGATGTAATCGGAGATACGGTGTGCGAAAATATCCTCCATAAATTTCACGTTTATTCACCAATCATGTAATTGCGCGATCGGACTTGTTCGGCCATTCTGCCAGGTGCTTTATCGGGTCATTAATTTTCGGTACCAGTCGGTTGCCGTTGGAAGGAGTCATATTCCAGCGGAAAGCGATCCTGTTCCTTCAGGAAGATACCTCGTTGGCCCATTAATGATCCTTTTGTGGATCATCAATGTTGCACCGATCCGGTGGACGTGCATGCGTGCTGGTGGGGTGAAGCGAGTCCAGCCGAATGAGATGGGAGGGCAGGGGCAAAGGGGGCAATGGGCGAAAAACAGTGGTTGGGTACATTATATGCAGAACAGGGTGCACCATACTGTGCTCGAGAATCCCGCGGTAAGGACATGAGACGAGAGGCCACGGAGCGAAAAGAGATGAAGGAGTCAGCCGAGAGAGGAAGAGGGAGAAGGGAACGCGAAAGAGAGAAAAAGATTAGAAAAGTACACCGGAGCGACGAAGAAGAGACGGAGGAGAAGGAGGAAGAGGTAGCCACTGGGCAGTCTCCTCGCGCCAGGATTTATATCACGGTGCCTGCACTCACACACGGCTACACCTGACTTATGCAAAGCGCGGACCCCGACGTCCCCCAGTGCCCAAATAAATGTCACCAGGAAACAAAAACACTCCCCCCGCTGTACCCTCCTCCTGTATAGGCTGGTAGGCCCGCGCCGTAAGCAGACCCGGTGTAGCTCGGCGCGCGGACCCCGCCGCGCGGGGATCCTTCCTCCGCGTCTTCGCGTCCTCCCCCTCGCTCTTTCCCCACCTGTATTCGCGCCCCCGCTCCAACCACCGAGAAAGGGCCAACCATATTTCAATGACGTCATCGGTACAAAAGCGCGCGCGTGGAGGGCTGGCGAGGCCGCGCGACTCGCAAAGTGCTATGTAGAGGGGCACCAGAACTGGCCGGATTTACTCGCGCGGTGACAAAGCACCTGCTGTCCCTCGCTGCTGCGCCTCGCTCTCGCCTTCCCTCAAGCTCGCCTCTGCCTCTCGTCTGTTACTGCCTATTCTTCCATCGCCTCCTCTCTTTCTGCTTCTCCTCCTCCTCCTCCTCCTCCTCCTCCTCCTCTTCTTCTTCTTCTTCTTCTTGTTCGACGCTGCCGCATCTTCCTTCGCTGGGCCGTGCCTCTTCGCTCGTCCTGGTATCGCGCCGCTTCCATATGGAAGCACGTCCCCATTGTTCGGAGAGCCGACCTTCTGCCTGCGTCTACTTGTCGCGAGTTACTACGCTTATTCGCCAAAGGATATCCATTTCGTCAAGATTCCTCGATGTTCGAGATTTTAGTCATCTTCGTTCAATCTGGACGTTATAAACTCTGAAATCCTGATATAGAAGGCTATAGATCAAAATTATTGCAAAACTTGAAAAAAGTTGATAAAAAGTTGGACTTTCCGTTGGTGATCACGAATCCTTCTGGTTCAAGCGACATCTTACTTTCATATTATTTTTTTGCCTGTCTTTTATGTATGTCTGAATTGTGATTAAGCAATTTATTTAATATTTATAACGTTCTAAATTTGTTAAATTAAATTCTATAAATTCTATAATTTCTATCAATTCTATTAATTTACATATATCGTTGCCTTTCACTTTCTTCAAGCAAAGAAAATAATTTTTTCTTATTTCTTTTTCGCGCCCTATAAATACTTGATTTCTGATCAATCTTCTTTCGCTTCAATTTTTAATCTAATTATCTAATTTATAGTTGACATGTTTTCTACAGAAAAATGTTTTCAGGTAAGCTAGAATAAGCGAAATTCAAGATACATTGGAGATTCAAATGAGACGCTAGTGGAAGAAGAGACGCGACGGAAAAGGGCGCCATACTATAGAGAGCTCGAAGGGAAAATTCATTCGGACCAACCCTCGAAGCACCATTGGCGCCATCTCAACGAAAATCGAGCAACCTGCGGCTTGTTCGTCTGATGCGTTCGTTCCTCTTCCACTGCGGATAACTCCCATGTCAGTTTGCCTTCCGCTGCTCTTATTTTCAACTGGCCTTACCTGCTCCTGACGGCCGATCGAACGGCGACGTAAATATTGAGAACACTTCCACGAAGCGGCTGCCACATCCACTTGCATCTTTTCCGCTTATCGACAGATCCCGAATACCTGTGGAAAAGCATCTCTCGACACATCAAGAGTCGAGTAGGCAAGACGCTTCCATAATTTAACGGCGTGCATTTCGCACGGCGATTTCCGTCCGGCGCAACTTTGCTTTCATTAAAAGGAATTCCTATGAATTTTCATTTACATTATTTTTTTAATAATTTACGTTTTAAACGTATACATCAAATCTGAACGCAGAAGGAGAGACTAAGATAATAACACGAGATGTTTGAAGAAAAGTTTTTTAAAAGAAAAGCTGTATGTCGATTACAAAGAGCATCCATTTATTATCATTACATATTTTTTAATAGTTATTTAATAGTTATAATAATCACAGAATAATCTTTTAAAAGTTTTTAAACAATGAAGTTATATAAAAATTCGAATATTATTTAAAAGCATACATATTTACCCCTCTTGACAAATTTTGGAAGTTTTGCAAAGAAAGTCTTATGTCTACAAAATCTTTCGTTAAAAGTATTTGAAAATCTGAAACATTAAATAAAAGAAAAACGTTACAAAACTATAAAAATATTTTATTTAGATTTATATAAAATTGTAAATGGAAATAGTAATATAAAGTATTATAAAGAAAAAAATATTTTTTCGAGATATCCAAGATTATCAAATATTTTAACGCATTCAAAACAATCAGCAGTTCTTTTCTTTCGAATAATATTCAAACGAGACTCGAGAGATAGTCGTCACCTGTTCGACGTGTCTATCGGCCAGATTTCGTGTAGTCTCTTCAAGATTCGGCGGCGTGTGGGAATGTTGCCTGGGGACAGCGTTACTATGGCGGGCCTATGGTGGACGGACACGCATCAGCCGCAGATATATGTGAGCGCTTACGCAGACTAATGCTCGGGCGCGTGGGTATTCGCGCGGGGTGCGAGAGTGTGCGCGAATCTTCCTAATACGAATGATGCTGCGAGCGTCTCGCGAGGGCTCACGCGGCGCTCTCCGGCCGGGGCCGGGGCCGGGGCCGGTGCAGCCCCTGATGAAGATAACGCCAGCCTGCCTTTGAGTTACGAGCCGGGCCCGGCAATAATAAATTCCAGCAAACATTCATTTTCGTACACGCAACTTTATGTCGTCCTTAGCCCGACTAAGCGCTCTCCACCGATGTCATTTAGCATGCCAGCGATGGTCCTAATAGCCGGGGGTCCATCCGCCGTGGCCCTCGATAGACGCTCGCCCCGCGATTTACGGATACACTGGCGGTCAATGTCGTCGCGGTCGACATCTCGTCGATGATGCGCCGCGCCGTTTCGCGCTTGGCGGATCCCGAGCAACGGAAATTGTTTCGTAGGAAAACGATTTGCAGGCGTGTCCGCAGATCGCCACGCTTCGTGGCGCTGCATCGATTTATCGAGACTTCTTCGCGGTACTCGTTCACGATAGGCATAAAGATGTGACGGTGGAGGAAATGTTGAGGACTGTAATTTTAAAAATATTCACCCGGGTACTCGTGACTTCCGACGAAGGGAAACGAATTCGAGGATTCCGATAAATGTGTAATCGGGGCGACAGAATGTCGCGGAAACGGATTCCGACAGGTAACCACCGGTGCGGCTACCTATCAGCCACCGCCAGAAACAAGGCGCGTGGTTCGCGGGAGTTAGCCAGGGTCACGAAATCCTCGTTCCCGAGATCGTTATCGCGATCCTCTTCCCGCCGTTGTGCCCCGTGCAGCCGCGGCGAGCGAAGCAGCGGAGAAATGTTTTCGCACTAATTGGAGAGCACTTATCGACGAGGCCACGGAATCGTTTCCACGGAATCGTGGATCTAGCGTGGGGCGGTTTATAGTAGGCCTCTCACCGAAAGAGGCTACCGTACTCGCGGGATGCATGAAAAGCGCAACGACGCCTTTCAGATAATGCCGATAAGCGCGGTTCGTGAAATCAAGCGCGCGGGAACGAGATAAAAAAAAACGAGGGAAGGAGAGAAAGAAACGGGAGGGTGGAGAGGCGACGGGAGGAGGAGGGAAGTAAAACGAAAGAGCCGGCCCTGATTTAATTGAGCAGCCGAGAATTAAAAGAGAGATCTCGGAAGGCGGTGGCGTAGGGGGCCCCGAGGAACGGCGGGGGTGAAGAAGGAGAGAAGCAGGCCCCACGGAACGGGGGAGAGGGACAAAGAGGGAAACCGGCGGAGAACCACCCGCGGCTACGGCCAATCGCCTCCGCGGATGGAGGCACGCCGTCCGATGGACGGAGTCTAGAAATATGGGCTCCTCGCACGTGAATCGCGCACACAACGATTCTCTCGCGAAGTTTCGCGCGCGCCGGCGAGAGACGCGAATTTATGCCCATCGGACCCCGATACTTCTGCGGCGGATTGACTGATGAGACGCCCCGGCAAAAGCGCGGCGAGCCACGATGGCGCGCCGCGGCGGCACCGCGATGGAGGGAGATCCCCGCGAGATAATGGCTGAGTTATCGCCGCCGGGCTCGCGGACGGAGAACGTTTCGCGGGACCGGCCGTCGGACGTCGGTCATTTTCGCGATCATTCGCGCGCGAAGCGTGCGCGAAAGCGATGTTGATTTATTATTTAAGCGTGACACAGTCTACACCGTCAAATTATCCGGTGGGCAGTGTCGTTAATTACCTTAAATGATCCTTATCTATAGTTAACGTTAGAAAAGACAAAAATGAGAAGAAGTAGAATCGTTCTATTTTCAAATAAGGCACAATTGAATTGAAAGTAGGATATAGCTGAAATAAACCGACACAGTCACTTATATTAACGCGAAGCGTGGTGAAACTCAAGGACACATCGAGCCACTCTCCGAAGGCGCTCGAGAACGAAGGAGGGCACGTTCGCGCGTATCAAAAGAGTGAACAGGGGCGAGAGAGGCAGGCGCGAAATCATCGGGATGAAGTAATAAAAGAGGGCAGCTATAAGGGGCAATCCCATCGAATCGAACGTTTTAATCCAGAAAGGGCAACGCGGCGCTCTTCCCCTTTCTTTTTCTCTTCTGCAATCGCGAGTTGAGGTTCTCGTCCTGGCTGGGGTGGCGGATAACACGCGTGGGTGTCGGCGACGACGTATAATTTAAGACTGCGAGCGCAACGATTCAATTTTACAAGACCGCGGAGCGACAAGCACTAGAAGACCTCCAAGTCGTGAAAAAGAAAAAATTTTCTGATTTGTGCCGAGAATAAAATCAACGGTTCGTATTCGTCCGTGGCGGCGACGCGGCCACCTTATCTGCCACGCACGCTGGACCGGAGAACAATTCGAAGAATACGATTTTAAGAATAAAATGAAAGTATCAGAATTTTTTTTAATCCATAAGAAAAACAGCAAAGGATAGAATTACGGGAGCGATTAAGATTAAACTGATTAAAAATTGTGCAACATTGAATGTCCGCATGTAAAGAAGCATCGAGCGTATTTATTTTAATCTGAAAGAATGTGCGAAAATTTGTCCTCCCGGGTGATAAATTTCAGCTGGAAAAAGGAATGAATAAATTCCGGCTGCGAATGCAATATTATGCTGGTAATATTCTCACATAATTTAACGCGAAGCTTCGCGCGCAGGCATTAATTTCGTTTTGAAGAAAGACACGAATCCGTCGACCGGATAATAAATTCCGGTTCGTAAAAAAATGCATAAACGCTTGCGGCGTAAAATCGCGTCGCAATGCATTTGCACATCACCTCTTATGTAAATGAACCGTTTAGCGAACCGCGAGGACAATATCTCGCGCTGTACGGCGGTATATAAGTCACCGTGTCGCCACGTCGCGCGTTTTCACCGTCATAGAGGGACCGTCACGCGTTGTACGCACGTGCGATTCGAGGGCGCGAAGGGAAATACACCATTGAGGGAAATAACGCGATCGGCAATCGGATTCGATCTAACGTGAGAACCGGACCAGTCACGAGAGACCAAGGTGAGGCCGAGGGATCCGGGGCCGAAGGATCATGTCATGCACACGTGCACCACACCAGCACACGCATGCCGAATCGTACATTTCTATATACTGACATATGTACATACATATTTCTATATAGATACATCTATATATATAAATATATATATACGCACACATACGTACGTCTATGCGCGTGTATATCTATACATGTGTACACACCGAGAGAGGCGCTCCACCTCGCCGGGGTTCATATAATTGCTGGCATCCATAACGCTGATGTATTTATGGCATTAACTCGCCTCTTTCTCGTACGCTGCCGCCCCCGACCCACCCCGCCGCGGCCATGCCCGTACCCGTCATGCAACCACAAGTAGAAATAATTGGTTGAAAACAGCGCGCTCTCAGGCGGCAATATATCCAGCTTACTCCCCGCTGTCGCATCGCTTAGATCACTTCCCCGCCACCAAAACTCCCTGCCCAACCCGCCTCCTCCGCCGTTCTCTACCTTTCTCTTCTTCAGGACCGATTCTCTCTCTCTCTCCCCCCCCGCAGCCTTCGGTCCCCCTTCCTGCGCGCGGCCGTTTCTTCGACGTACCCCTCTCCCACTACCGCGTCATCGTTCACCACTTTCGTTTCTTCTTCTTCTTCTTCTTCTTCTGCAACTGCCTCTTCTTCTTCTTCTTAGTCGTCGTCTTCTTCTTTCCACCGGACCGCCGCCCCGCCTCGCCCCGCTCATTTGAATAGCCCTTATTTATGAAAATTGAATTGAATGCTTCTCATTTATGAAGGTAATTGGTACCTGTCACGAGGCCTGCCGTAGGATATCCTACTTTATACGCGGATAAGCGAGGATAATTATTCTTGCAATTGAATTTATTTCTATAAGTTTCGTTTCCTTCGGCCGAGCGGTCACCGATACGCCGATCGTTCAACCCCCGTCGCGACGCGTGGCGTCGCGTGCTCATGCACATCCCCGTGGCGACGCGAGAACAGAATGTCGATTTTTACTCGGCCCTCGAAAGGATTCCTAGGACGAACGCGACCAGACGGAGCGGAGAAGAATCCTAGACAGAGTCGTAAGCGCGATTTGCGAGCGCGAGGCCGAATCGTGGCGGCAGAGAGCAGGAAGAAGCGGCGGAGTACTCTTGCTACTAATCTCTGATAATTTATCGTCGTGCAACCGATATTTACTGGCGTTCCAGTAATTAACGGCGCGCAATCAATCGCCGATCCCGTCGCGATAATTTATTGTTAGCAGTTGAAGTTAGCGTAATAATTACCGGCGAGCGCGATGTTCGTTATCCTTCCGCGTGATAAGCTTTCCGTTTCTTTTTCTCTACGCCGAGTCGTGTGACCGCCGTTTGCTCAATGTTAAAAAGTCTTTCCCGCTAGCATAGGACTGACATTAATTTCTTTCTATGCACACACATACACACACGTACTTTGCACGCACGTATACATGACTGCGATTTATCATGTGCCATTTCGACGTATTAATTGGCAACGGCGTTGATCACCGACCCTTCCTTGAGGAACGGTGAGCAGTTCTAGACACGCAACGCGGTTCTCGTATACGAGCCTCTTTATTCACGTCGTTATCGCTGTCGTTATTGGCCAAGGTTCACTCGAGTTGTGCAATGCATATAGGTCCTCTGCCAGACTATTATCGATTCACGAATTCTCAATAGCTGGCCGGAGCCTGAGAGAAATACGAATAGCGATGAGCAGGAGAAGCTGAAGATTAAAGAACCGAGACGCGCTTTCGGATTATCAAAACATCAATATCAAACTCGTTGAGATATATCAATTCCGCGATATAACAAAGTGACAATCTGAATAAGTAAACTCGAGTACGCGAGACAAAACCGATAAATTGGATTTCCTGAAGGATGCACCTTTTTTTAGTTCGTCGAAATACAATCCCTGATTGTAATATCGTTATTGACAATCATTTCCTTATTCAGATCAAGTTTCTCAGATTTATAATTATTTATTAATCTATTATTAATGCCTTTAACAAAATTGTATACATTTTGTTTGCAGACGCTCCGAAAATAGGTAATGTCCTCTCGTATGTGACCTAAATTTCTTAAAAATTCAATTTTGCAGCGTTACATCGAAAAAAGAATTAAAATGCGGAAATTGAATTATTACTTTGATACGTACAGCTGTACATACACTTTCTGATTAAACCACACCTCTCGTTAATCTCTTTTTAAATATAATGCTCGCGCACTTTTCTTATTGCCGGCGACCGCGGTACTTCTTGGAGTCTGTGATCATAACAAACCATCACGCTGCAGGGACGATCAAAGGAATCGGCACAGCGCCTATACGCGTGTCCATAATTTTAATACCGTTGCGATCGCCCTTGATTATCGGCGCGAGTCGTCGTTTCTCGCGGACGAGGAGATTCCTCCGTAACAGGGGAAGAGAATTCCCTGGGAATCGTCGGCGCCACCGGCCGATCGCTGTCGCGTAACGCGAAAATTATCGTTCCCTGATTGCCGCGTAATGCGTCCCGACGATTCCGCCGACGACGAGGCGTTCAGCTTTATCGTTCCGTTTTATTAAAAGCGCCCGGTAGCGCATCCGCCCTACCGATTACTCCATCGTCGATCGCGAAGCCACCATCGCGATTGCTGTTCGCAATCCGAGAAGTTTACCCTCGGCCGATCCGCTCGCGATGGTCCGGGAAATTGCGCGGATCCACTTTCGATCGCCGGTTCGATATTTACGAGCGGTCAACTCGAATTCTCCTTCCCGCCCCCTTGAGCATGCACGTCGCTGATCGGAACCTTCGGTCGCTCGTATCATTGCCCCTCCGAGTGCTGAGTCATGGGCGTAGAAATAGACAACGAAAATCTCTAAAAAAGTCTGTAAGGGCCATTTTCGCGACGCAGGTCAAAGTGATCCGGATCAAAGTAATCCGTGGGTTGGCTGTGGTTGGCTAATGCCTATTTCTACCGATGTAGACTAACTTTAATCTCGGTTTAATTTACTTTCTATCTTTTTTTAGTCCTAAGAATTAGAAAAAGATGAAAAGTAAATTAAACCGAGATTAAAGTTAATTTACATTGATAGAAATGAACACAAATCATATTCCTTGCTTTGATTGGTTCTTTCTTTGTTCACAGTCCATGTCACAATCATCAATTATTTACAGATATATAAAAATACAAGAATTCTGTGACAGCCCTGAACTAAAAACCAAAGAACTGATCAAAGCAAGGAATATGATTTAGCCAATCATAGCCCGCGGATTATTTTGATCCGGATCATTTTGACTTGCGTCGCGAAAGCGGCCCAAAATGTATCTCGACAAAAAAAACCGGTAATCAGGAAAAAGTTAAATGCAGCCTAAATTCTCTTCGTCATGTCGAGATGACGAGCGCGCGGTGCAAATTAGTTGCGAAGTTAACGAGCCGGGACCGTCACCGAGGCTGACGCCTATGCGGCGCTTCTCGGGTCCGCTATAGTTCTGGAATTATGTCATAAAACGTAGCGGTGAGTTTAATGTGTTTACGCCGATAGCGCGTCCCGATGACTCCAAGAGAGCCCCCGCCGGCGATTTCCGCCGCGACCGGATACGATTGGCCTTATCGCGAGATGCGCGTCTCTGCCGGGATCGAAGACGGAGAGAGGAAGGCTTGCGGGCGGGAGCAAACTCGCTATACCGTGACTGTCAGAGTCACATGCATCGCGAGGCGCAACAATTTCCGCCTCTACTCTCGGCGCTCGGCGCCAAACTGCCTGAATTCGTTCCTCGGCGCTGCCAGTCGGCCGTCGGCGATTCGGTATTTACGATCAATCCGTATTATTTTTCTGTCACCTCGCCGGGCGTATCGTAAAACACTCTACATGAACGTACAGCCGCGAGAGTTGGCGTCGCCCTTTTTGCGGGACGCTGCGGTGCGTTCCCACGAAGATTACACGACAGAAACGTCTACGTCGCGGTCAAACTAGTTTCGAAGGCAGTCAATAAAATGCGAACGTGCGGAACGTTCGTCTAACACGTAATAAGCTCTCCGCGCGATTTTACCGTATGCTTATCAATGCTTTTGTTCTTGGAGCCACGTACGATACGAGAGGATAAAACCAACGTGATGAGACAAATGCAATGCTAATGCGATTTTTTTAAGCATCCTTTTTTAATTCACATATAAATTGTGCTTCATGAATATTTATTCTCCAAGCCGAAAAGAAATGTGACAGTTTTCCTCATTTTTCTTTCGATTCGCTAAGATTTCCTCAATGTCACTTTCGACTTCTACTTCTGGTTTTAGAGGGAAAGACAAAAGGTCGCTCTCCAGCCAAGATCGCTGATTTAACGGGGATTAACGAGGACGGCCGTTGCATTTTTTGCATCTCGAATGAGTGAAAACTGCGATCGCTGATCTCTCGAGCGTCCGTCGATGAGACGACGGTCGACCCGGCGTCACCGGGAGTCCTCTATGTCATTAAGCACACCGGTGCGACCGGTGTCTAATTAAGCGAGACGTTAAGTGGGGGCGTTCGATAAAGCGGGACCGTCCGATAAATTCAATTCGCCGGACAGCCGGTTAATACCTCGACAGGACGAAGGAGACCCGAGGGGAATGGTAAGGAGGGGTGGGG
>VBVR01003867.1:0-16069 GCA_011638315.1 Tetramorium parvispinum
GGGGAGGGGAGGGAAAGCTTATTTCAAATGGAGATCCATATTATACCCTCTTCTTACCAGAACGTACTTTTGTTCCCAGATTTCGCGATTTTCTGTGCTCGAGTACGCTTGGTGGTGGAAAGGGGGACGCACTTGAATTTCTAAACGGCACTCAGGCTCGCCTATAAACCTCGCAATAAACGTGATCGTTTTATCGATGACTAATTATTGAATTAATCGAATGCTCATGAAAATATCGTGTATTCTACGACTACTATTTTCGTTTGTTGATATCGTCGATCGAGTAATGAGATTAGCGCCTTAAGGAGTTTCGATTTCGATAAATTGGACGTGTGATCGATTCGCGAGCGTTATAATTTCTTGATTCTACGAACGAATTGGATATTGGTGACATGAAAATTTATACGATTAAATGGATCCACACAGGCCGGATATGACAAAGTGCAAGTACGTGACACAATTCCGAATTAAAGTCGACAAAATCAGATGATTCTTCGATATGTCGTTGTGGCATAATGGATACAAAGGCATTGAATTTTTAAATACAAACTTAATAATTTTCCGAATCAAGAATAATCGAATATGTTCTATTATCTATATATACATATGTACGTGCGATGTGTTATGTACATTATATAAATATACAATAGAAATTTCTATTTTCACTATATATTCAAAGATCGACTTCAAATTTGTCGAAACGATGGGAGAAATTGGTACACGGAAAATGATTTGATAGATTACGATACCCTGTATAAATATTCGAAATATATCCGAGCAATCTATTCGAGGATAGTGTACAAAGCTAACTAAAAGTTCTATTTCAGTTTACTTGATATGTCCAATACGTCATTTAAAGATCGAGGAGACGTGTTTAAAGCGGCGCCTGTCGCCACGGCGTCCGAATGCTTCTGAAACAACGAATCGTTAACGTAATTCGCGCGAATCATTTATCTGTTAGCTAGCTAGCTGCCTGTTCTTCCCGTATTCATGCTGTTGCCATTGTACAAAAAGGTCGAAAAACTTTATTGGGGCATAAATTTGCCCGGGCGGACACGATAACTTTAAAATATTACGGAAATGAAAAGCTTTCGCCGACGCGTGCAATGTTTGCCTCCTTTTCCGCGAAAGATAATGCAACTACGGGCCGGATTTACGGGACGTTGTTTTGTAAGTGGACCTTTCTCGTCGGCGAAAGATACCGTGAATTTAAAGCCGGCTAAGCTACTTTTTCTCACTTGTTCGTGGCGAAACGCACCCGACGAATTTTCTCACGAGCACATCAGGACATACTTGCGTCGAGCGTAACTTCGACTTGGTTTGGTTTAAGCTCACTGTAAAATTTAATTAATTTTGCGGCAACTGTTGCAGTCATTGACGATGTTACAGTGGTGATTAACATGTTATACTCGGATAATATGATGTTTAAGAAACACGTTATTTTGCTACCAAAATCATAACGAAGAGTTTGAGCGATACTAAAATTATTTCATCACAAGTCTTACGTAGGTATATAATGATCTTTGCTCGCTCTGAATAATATTGTCTTTGGTCTAAATTGGACTGTAAACTTCCGAGAAACGTCGAACAGGAGAGCACTTGAGTCTCCGCGAGTCCCGCGCATTCGAAGTCAAAGAAACCCGTCGTCTCGGAATTTTCGCGCATGAACGAAACAATATTTTCATAAGACGCCGGGCTTAAGAATCGGCATTTCCGCCTCGACGATTTTCCGCATGCACAGATAGGGCCACCCTCTGCCGGACGTGATTGGCTTCTGATAGAATTACGAAGGGTGGACACACGGGACTGCTACCCCAATCCTACATGTGTGTGAGTATGTCCATGCATGTATTTGTGTACATGTACATGCGCGCGCGGGCGCGCGCATGGCACCGTTTCAGACACACACTGAGAGAACCACAAACGACCCTCGCTTAAAACAAAGGACGGAGGATGCTGCGTCGCTCTGGCGCATCTTCATATAGTCGGGATCATATTAAGTTTATTTTTTGTCCCTTCGCATGGAAACGGGAAATTGATGAGGTCCTTTCTATGGTGTATAGGTTGGAGAGGATGGCCGTTGTGTGTGGCTCTCTCGTGTTCGGCGACCGTAAGAAGCAGCGACGTCGATCGTTTCATTACGCTGAATAGAAATTGCGCGCGATATATATATATATATATATATATATACACATGCATGATGTTTAATTTGGGTCAATTTTACTGCAAATTCGGTTCTAATATTAGATCTATATTAGTTATTTATGAATTATATCTGAACAGAATTACATTGAGAGTACATACATGTGAACATGCGCATATATTTACTACAATGACGAACCGAGTTTAGCTCGAGCGAGACAGCATATTCAAATGTTTCCCAGAATGGGATCTGATTTGAATATTAATTGTTATTTGAATAAAATTCCATTTGTAAATATAATTTAAATTATTTGTAATATAATCATAAATACATATTACTTATATATTTAATCTACCCTAGATGAGTTGAACGGATATGGATAGAAGACGGTGTTGCTCCTAATATATCGGACGAAGTGTATATAGGGGAGGGATGCGATGGGTAGGGGTCCCAAAATTGAAAGATTCGTACGGCATTCATGCCAATTTCCTTTCGATGCGATTTCATAATTTTATTGGCAATTTGCGATCCATTTACCGCTTGCGTATGGATCAAGCAGCCGCTGTTGGCCGCCTTCTTGATCGTTCGCGTTCCGCCACGACCTGCCACTTCCTCACTTGCGTCACCCATATTTGGGGGTCAGGATATTTTAGGGTTACTCTCCGAAACGGAATCTTCGTCCGAACGAATTTACGAGTGACGGCGCGCTGATTCGATGTACGACTCGATCCATGAAGGGTCTTCCCGAGGGGGTGTTCGCGTAATTACGCAGTCCTAAAGCGGGCGAATATTATCGAAGCCTCGCAGTAAATGTAATTTGAAAATCCTTTCGGGGTTTCCGTCGGATGGAAGGTGAAAATATTATTTTTTTTCTGCGATATCGCCCCGGTAGTAACGCCAATGAATTTTGAATACCGCGAATGGAATATTATCGGCTCGTGTTCCGGAGTTTATAATGCACTTTATCATCAATGAATTTCATCCGGCCAGTTGCTACCTTTCTGCGAATTATTATTTGATGTTTTCTCGACGACTTTGTTGCAAAAGCGCAATTCTTTAGCATCTTTGATATCTCAGTAACAACATACCATTTTTTCGCCATAACTATTTAGTCATCATACAATTTGATTATTGGTAAGAATTTAGTTTACTTAAATTTTTTGGTATATCTAATGTTATCTAATTATCTTTTTTTTAAAATTTTATAATTATTAGATATTATGCATCTCCTTGTCTTGAGATTATATTCTCCCTTTTGAAATAAAGACGTTGTATATCAAACATAATTTTTACTTGTAACAAAAATAATAACAAATAAAATTTATAATGCAATTTTTGCAAAAATGTACATTTGTCTTTTAGACTTTTCTTAAAATATGTTCTAGTTTTCAACATCTAAGGAAATTTAGGAATTTTTTTTATTAAGAAATCTAGTTGTATTCTTATTTTTACTAAGCAGAGATAATTAGAGAAGACGTTGATCGTACGATACTCTTACCCTCTTGGAAGCGCTTCCGAATCCCCGAAGAGTTACGTTTGGTTAAACCGTCTATTTTCGCGACGGACTGTACCCGCATGCCAACAGCGTCGGTCGCCTGAAAGTCGAGCACATCATTTTATCTCCATGATAAATACGCTACATTTTATGCGCATTATTTTGCGCCCCCTCCATCCGCACGTGAGAGCTGCCCAAACCTCCGATCCATCCCCGAGCGCCCCCGCGCTACCCCGCTCGCGTCCTCATAGCGTTTCTCACCCCCTCGAGCGACACATACGTGCAACGCGGTTGTATCTCTCCATGCTCGTCGTTCGCAACCCGACGACCCGCTGCCCCGCCGCCCTCCGGCCTCCGGCCTCTCTCAGCACCGCCGCCTTCTCCGCCACGTCCTCCAACCCCTTCCTGTCCTGCTCTCTCGCGCGTCCGTCCGTCCAGCCACCGCCACCCCGTACACAGCCCATCTTTTTTAATGTTAGGCAGTTATAGCCGCTGCGCGCAGCGCGAGCTATCCCTCTCCCTTTCTCTCTTTCTCTTCGCCGCTCTCTCCTCGTTCCGTCTCGTGCACTCTGCGTTTCTCGCTCTTTCTCGCTGTCACTGGCTCCCTCTCCCTCGCTCGCGCGCTCTTTTGAAAAAAAAAAGAAGAGGACTTAGGTCAATTTTTATCACACAAACCGGCCGACCGAGCGGCGCCCATAAAAAATGCCTCTTTACGTATGGCGATTGGTCCGCAACGGGCTTCGGGGGTAATGCCGAACCGCTCTCTCTTTTCCTTCTCCCCTCGCGGCCTGCCCTTCGCCGTTGGCATCTCTTTCCTACACGCATCCTCCGGTTCTCTTCCCGTCCTCTTCGTGCGCTCTCTTGCGCTTCTCTATCTCTTTCGCCCTTTCCTCTTTTTTTTTCAACGCGGGGAAAAAATGCGCGCCGCCCGTCGATTGGTCGAGGGGACAGATGACGTAGTGAGCGACGTGCCACCCCCCGGCTTTGGGGGTGGGGATGCACGCGAGACGGTGGTGAGAGGGCGCGCGGTTGAGTGCGAGCGCCGGCACCGCCGGGTGCATATATCGAGGGGGTGTTGCATGCCAGGGTGCCGAAGGGGAGGGTGACAGGGAGAACCTCAGATCGAATTGGAAATATTATTATACGAAAAGAGCCCTCGCGGAATCTGCGTGCGGAAAGAAAGGGGGTTAGCCCTTCACTGGAGCACCGTTTCGCAACGCGATTTGATCCAGATCGATATGCATGCATTTACCAAATTAATAATCTACTAGGTAATCATTTTTTAAATTACATGTACGCTCGTGTGTAATTAACATATTTTTGTGAGAAGCACTAATGTTAAAATATTTATATAATAAATTTACAAAATTTAATTTTATAAAATAAATGTAATATACGATATCGTAAAATTTTATCTCAGGATGATGATCTCAGACGACGTTTAGCTTGGAATTAAGTACGATGCCCGAAAAACGCATTTCGAAAAAAAACACGCCATCGATACCGGAGGAAAATAATTAGGACATTTGGCATCCCGTTGTCAGATTGCTCAGTCAACTTGTTGAATTTCTCGCGATAAACCGCGTCCATCTCCGGCGGCTTAAAAAAATCCTAAAACATCGCGACAAAGCGCATCTCGCGAAAAGGGGCGAGTGACTGGTATATACGATGGGATGCATAAAGCTTTCGGAAGGTACGAGCTGTCGGCGCGATTGCAGGAGAATCGAACAGCGGCGGCTACGACACAGTCGTACATTTTCGTCCGCGCGGGCAGGTATTTGTTTAGCCAGCACCTCGATATGACATGATCAGCGCATTAACCCCGCTCGCATTTTTCCATCCGCGCGGTCCTCTTCTGGCTGGCGCCTGCCTGGGATGCGTTTTTATCGATTCGTAGACCCCTGCCCCTCGCGACGGCGCCCGTGTATCTGTATGTCCACCTCCACATTGCCGGCGTACAAAGCATCGACAGAGAAGCATACAGATTGGACTCGGCGTCCCTCTTTTTCGAACGCAACTCTCCCGCACCCGGGGACACCATCGCGGAACTTCCGAGAGCCCCGGAATAATAAGGCCTCGTGTAGCCACGCGTGTTCCCCTTATGCTCTTTTGCGCTGTTTTCGTAAATATATCCCGCGGCTGTCTCGGAAATATATCGCATTTGTTTCTTACTCGGGACTTATTTTTCGCATTTAACGCTGAATTTCGACCCTCCACCTGTTAAGTTATGATTGGATTATTTCCACTGGAATAAAAGTCCGATCACAATATTTTCCAGCGATCTTTTGCATAATTCTGTTATTTATTATTATTAGAACGGTAAGAATTTTTATTTGCAACAATAAGAATATTTTATTAATAGATAAGAAACTTGAATAAATGGCCCTAATGTTATTATTACAAACTGGTATAAAAAAAGTCCAAAAAAGTATGTAGAACATTAGAGGATTACAGGATCGATGGAACAAATATTTTTATCCTAGACAAACGCGTGAATCTTCGCTATGAAAATCGTCTTGCTGAATTTTGGAGCGGACGTAAATTTCACAAAAAAAAAGAGATCCCTTTTGCGATCGCTCAGGCCATTCGCCGTCGAATTTTTTAAAACCACTTTAAATTTACCACCGGGCTGTAAAAGGTGGATAATAAGTTTTATGGGCCGTGCCCATCGACCATCTGCGATCCGTCATAGGCTGGCATCCGCGTTACGTCCGATTCGCTGCCGATACATCGTCATGGATGTAACGTGCAGGGACAGTGTAACATTACATCCGGTCATGTCCGGCGAATTTCCGGTATTTGCGGATATGCCGAAACACGGGATTGCACGCTACTCTCGATCGTCTCCGAATCGATGCGACGCGATAAAGAGAAAGCTTCCGGTGCGAGATGTCGACTGAGCAGAGCAAAAAGATCGGGCGGAGAAAAAGCAGGAAGTCGGGCGCCGCGGTCGGGGCTTTTATCGCTTACGGAAGTGCCAAACACCTGTGGAATAACGGCGCGGCCAAGTACATCGTTGGTGAAGAAAAACGAAAGTATTTAGCACGCGAGAGAACCCGCAAGATAGGGTTTTATTGCTCGCTGCCGGCGTGCCGCTCGTTCATACGTACGCGCCGTACACATACACATTGAAGGGTAAGATCGATACGTTCTCCGTCTCGATCTCTCGGCGCTAGCAATTGCCGCGCGGAGCCTGCGGAGACTGAGAGAAAAAAAAGTGCGCCCCGCTCCTACATAATACGTGTACGTATATTTTACGAGTCTCAGTGGAAGTTCTCCGAGCGCTGGAGATATAGGATCATTTTTACATGGGGCTAATGAAATCAATCAGTTGTTGTAGGATTAGAGGACAGCCGTGCGAAAAGTCGAAAGCTTAGATAGGGTATCGAACTTTAAATGCAAAAAGAACGAGAAAGCTAAAGTCCAGGTCAAATGGTAGCTTGATCGGATTACAGTGCAACACATTTCGCGGACCGGTAAAGTTGGAAGAACACGAGAGCGCAATGGTAATCCTTGGCGGAATCGGGGAACGGAAGGGGAAGAGAAGAGGCGCACATAAAAGCGATATTCAGCAGAAGAACCGAATCCTAGACTAGGCTGAGCGCCGTGGCCACCGTAAGGAAAAGTGGGAGGAGAATGGAGGAGGGAGAAGAGGGTGGCATAAGCATAACAATCGGGGTGTATAGAATCGGTTGTAAAGTCAAATGCGATACTTGGCTGACCATTTCTCGTTGGGTCTCCCCCTCGCACTTTCGGGCTCCAGGATCGGCCGTCGGTCCGTAACCATGGCAACCATGGTAACTCAAGCTTATAATGATCTTCTACCAGCGGTCCAGAGTCCGGCACCCTTCTCACTTACCGACACACTCGACAACCGCCCGCAATCGCCGTACCGCTCCGCGCACCCCCTCTTGACGCCTCATCGGTAGGAAGCCCTACACGCCCGCGCTCATCTTATTACAATAAAGTTATCGCAAACTTCGTTCCGCAACGTTAATCCACCATCTATCTACCTTGGAAAGTAGCGGAATACAAGCCATTAGACGCGGCGCCAGACACAACTTATAAATTTTACAGGCAGTATCGAAAATAGTTGTAAAAATAGCGCGACGTCTCTTTGTTGCTGTCGCCCTGTTTTGACAGGGAACGCAAATCAGTGATAAAGCTCCGTTCATAAAACTTGAGCTTAAAGCCCGACGTACGATGGCGTTATGACAGTTGCGGATTAATTGGGCCATTAATATTAACCGTTGAACGATTGTCGCGTATGTCCACGTCGTGAAAAACGCGCCAAGTTACCATCGCGAGAGAGGCCTCTTGAAAAATTCAAGCCGCAGCTCAGCGCGGCCGCGGAAATTTTCACGGTAATCCAAATGCAAAAACCGCGCGCTTTTCTGAAATTCAACGTATTACCGCCGCGCTTCTCTCCGTATTAAGAGACACGCTAAGCGAGTTGTTTCCGTACAAGAGTGAGGCGTTGTAGCGAAACGCCCCGGAACGCGGGGAAAAAAAACGAACCTTAACTCAATCTGTATACCGCTACTGAGAGCTTGCGAGCACCAACGTGGCGGCCTATCAATTTTTCAACAGCAATTCTCATTGCGGTGAAATTTTATGCCATAAAAAAATAGGAGTGTTCTCACCCTTCCTCGGCAACATTACATCGGGCCTCTGTCGGGGAACGGCAGTAATGTAAAACGCATTCATTTCAACGTTCCTGCATTCGTAATGTCGCGTCCTGGTATTTTAATCAGAGGCGTAACTATAAAAATTACGTGCCCGCACATACGATCGCGCCTGGCGTGGGGTATTAAATTAAGAACGAACGATTCCCACGTCTAATGAACGTAGCCCCTGATAATGCTTTCCGCAAAGCAATCGCGGTTGTAATGCTGTAAAATAATAATAGTAGAAATACCAAATTAACTAGCGTAATATTTTACTCGCTGGATTAATTTTCTCATTCGTTACGAATATCAATAATTTCCTGTAAATGCTTTACGCCAGTTGAATTGGCGCAATTACTTGTGAAAAATAATTTTCTATTTATGGCGTACACACGGGCGCGCGCGCGCGGAAGAAAGAAGGAGTTTGGTTTTGTATAAGGCGGAAAGACGTTCATCGTATCCTCGATATCACGGGCTCCACTAATTAAGATCATTTCTGTGCGATCACGGCGAATAATTTGATCTTCTTAATCATTGGACATTCATCGCATGAAAGAGTCTTGATTTTAAGTGCGGTCTCTAATAATTTGTAATAACGATGCGCTCTTCATCGGTCTGTCATTATTTCGCGGGGTTACACGCTCGCGCAACGGATCATCCCCTCCGCCTCCCGTCTCCTCCCGCGCGATCGCGCGAGCCACTTATGCAAATCATCGGAGGGTTAATTCCGCCCCCTTTCTCTCGTATTTCCTACTGCGCCCGACGCTATTATGCGTAGTAATTTTCGCCGACAAGATTTTTATGGTCTGTGTGCGCACTAAGCGGAACGGAATATAACGCATTTATATGAATCAACCCTCTTCTGATGTAAAAGGGCTCTTTGTTTTTTCTTTTTCTTTTTTTTTTTTTAACGAACGTGTATTCTTACGGCGCTTTTTTTTCAACGATGGAACAACGCCGCCGCGTCGCGAGACTGCATCATTATTCACAATGTATACCGACACCGAATAAATTCAGCTTCGGGAATTAAACACTGTTGTCTGGTATTTTCAGACTGGCGGACACTTTGGCGAAATTTTAGGAAAAAAACATGTGTACGTCAGGGCGTGTGTGCGCACTGCGGAGCGAGAATGAAAAATGGACTTTAAAATCGAATAGCTCCTGTCATATTATAAATTGAATTTTGGCTTCGGGAGCGTGTACCACCGAGATTTTTTTTCTCCTTTCGCACGGCGCTTTCTCTTTTCCGCTTCCCACGAATTTAGCGTTTATACATATATATATACATGTATATATGTATGTATATATATTTTTTCGAACGTCAGTCGCGGCCACGTCGAATATTTTTGACGAATTGATAATGAACGCCCGCGGGAGGAACGGCTTTCTCGAAAGTTGGCACGTAACGCCGTTGACTGGCGCGAGTTTGTCGGCATGACGTCGTCGAATTTATCGCTTGACGCTCAACGAATTTATAACCGTAGAATTACAGTGTATCAAGTATGCGCGGACGATCATTACGTTTATAGGAAAAGTATCGTATCAAATCGGATGATTAATGTTAATTAGATGCCAGAGTTCATTTCCTATGCGCAACTCGGTTTTAACATTTTACGACATTGCAATTGAGATTCTTTTAAATTTTTAAATTATATTGGTACATGTAGTACAGCGATATACATATAACTTTATTTTTGTCGCCTCCTTTCGTTTCTACTCCGTTTTTCATGATGGAGGGTAGGAAGCATTTTATTCGCAAGAAAAAATCTCGGATAGTCTCGCCTCGCGTTATATCAACATATATGCCAACCATATGTCCCGTATAATATCTGCTGTACAAAAGTGTTGGTTGAAACGGAGTACAAATCACACGACCGCATCAATCTCGAAATCGAGGACATCTAAAATGGCCCTTCCTCGCTTCGTAGCTTAAGGCGATGTCTATCCCGTATGCGTTCGCAATGCTAAACAAGCAGATGATCACTCTCGGTGAAGTTCCAATGGACTTTAATCTCTACGACATATATTAATACATCGCGAGCTTGGTAAATTATATTAATTAAATTTCTGCCTGTGTTAGTACTGATATGAATGCGCATTCCGCTCGGCATCATAACTGGAACGAATGGCACCGTCGATAGTAAGCAATGGGATAATTACTTCTGGAACGCCTCGTCTACTAAAGCAGATACATGTTTCTGATATTACGCGAATATATTATATCGACGATTTATGCGTGGATATTAATGCTGCTTTCGTCTGTTCGGTTCCCGATACTTTATAACGTTTACTTAAAGTTTTCTTTTTCAACAAGTTTCAGAAAAAACAAACTGTCAAAACATTGAATTCGTAATTTATGTAAAACTTTGCAACATGGAAAATATATATCTCGATGTTTTTGTAAGCCTCGTGTTAAATAGTGCCATTAAAATTCCTCTAAGAAAGATTATAAATTGTAATTTCTTTCGATCATGATTCTACTATTTTTGCGGCGCTTTTATGAAAAATCTTGTTATCATTCGTGGATTTTATACGACGGGCTATTGTACCAGATTTTACGCTACTTTCAACCATCGCTGTGAAATTTTTTGATTAATGTCACCGTTTTCTTCTATATTATATTTGCAATCTTCCTTTCCACATAAAGTTGTAATTTAGATTATGACGCCGCTGAAATATAGCGTAACGTTCACGCATATTACGAGCACGCTCTGCACTTTATTAGGTGCTGCGGATGGAGACGAGACCGGCTGACATCCCCTTCATGAGGGCGTAATAGAACACCTCCATTTCCAACGGCGGCGTTATCCGGCACTGCCTGTCCTCATTATGCTAAGCACTAGAATCGATAGCATTAGAACGGCGGACTTTACCCGACTGCGCTTCCCTCCGCCGCCCCCGCCGACGTGGCAACGACCTTCCCCGTCGTCCGATTTGCGTGCAACCCTTTCGTTCCCGCAATCACGCTGGGATAATCAGTATGCAAAGTCCAACCCGGTCCAACATGGACGATTCGCTGTAATGCAAAACGGCCCGAACGCCGGGGTGTTCGATTCCCGTCGGGGATACCATTGCGGCCAGTGCGAGAAACGCGCGGATCGCGCGTCTGTAAAACCGAGCCGGGAAAACTGAGAAATGACCAATTTATCATTTTCGTTCGCGGCCGTCCGCGCCCGTTAACCGATGCACATAAATTGCGAAACTCGGAAACGCCGTTCTAGCCGCCGTTGCGCGGGCCACGACGATACCGTAGGATCGAGCTTGCGAGTGAATCATAATGGAATTTTAATAGTATTCTTACCATTTCCGTGCAACGAATCGCACCCGTGAGAATTTCGCGGCACATTTTCTCGAAATGCGCAAAACGCCAAAGTTTTCGAGCACCTTCGAATCGTCCAAATCGTCGTAATGTTCAAAGAAATGGAAAAGTCTTTCTTACGTTTTGCAAGCATTATCTACAGAAATTCGGATGGATTTGTTGAAAATTATGGCTATCCTCGAGAAGTACCGAATTGATGACGCAATCGTTTATTGCTTATTACGGATTATATCTCTACAATGTGATTTTTCGAACGAGGGAGAGAGAGAGAGAGAGAGAGAGAGAGAGAGAGAAACGAACCATATTGGACGGAACACGAGAATGTAGAATAAATAATGTATGCCGACCCGTAACGAACGCTCGGAATAATATTAAGCCAATTTCTCCGATGAATCGTCCAATCATAATCTTTAACACCAAATGTGAGATATTACAAACAACATGTGTGGTCAATATTTTCTATATATCATTCTAATATTAGAGGCTCATTAAAAGATAATTTCTATTAATCAAATGCAATTTCATCCAAAGAATAAAAAATTTCTTTCACAATTTAACACGTTCCGAATTTTTCTATTCGAAGAAATAATGTGTATTAATTTTTTTTCTCCTTTCTTAATAGGATAGAACGATAATTATATTTAGTGCGCCTCGATTCAGGATTCACCTGCAGCCTATAAATACGATGGAGATCGAGGCAGGGCATGGCGCTGGGCATACCGAGAGACATTTGCATCCAAGTGCCGTCCGTTAGCAATCCTAGCCCAATAATCCCTGTTCCACGTCGTCTATCGGCAGACGCTATCGGCTAATGACAAAACTACAGGCTCCGACAGTGGCGCATTGGCCGCGCTCGGTGTGGACGTCGGTATCAAGTTGTTGCCAGTCCAGTTCAGTTGGACCCTCGCTTCGCTGGCCGAATGATAATTTGCAATACCCTCTTCTCCTCCTGCGTGTCCATCTACTCTACTCTATCGGCGGCAACGCCACCTCCACCTCTTTCAGGCCGACCCCTGCCGTCGTTCCTCGCCGATCTGGCCCCGCGGTACCCACCGTGTCGTCCCCTCTACGCTCGTGTCCACCCTTTGATTACGTCATACCCCGCGCACCCCTCCCGGCCCGCAATCCTCTAATTATATTCACTCGGTGCTCCGACTCTCCGGCTCCAGGGGGTCCAATTCCGTTCACCTTTCATTACGAACTGGCTGCGATTCCAGCGATCGAACCAGCTGCGTTTTTCTCTTCCCGCCTCTATCGCGGCCACCTCCATCCGTGTCGTCTCGTCTCTGTCTTGCCCGACAGGCGTCGGTACCTGCGTTCGGTGACAGGGTGGCCATTTCTCCGTCTCTCTCTCACTCCCGATATCCGACCCTCGTCGTCGGTGCATGTGCGGCCCGCGACGACTACCGGATGGAAGCGGTATCTCGGAATTTCCGCGTGCGTGCTGAGCGCCGGCCGTGTGATCCGGGCGAAGGGAGAAGGATTAAGTTCCTCGATAACCGTGCCGCAAGTCTGGCTTAACCGGTCGACAATCGTTGTAGCGAGTTATGTCACGTCGGTTCTTCGCGGTCGGATTTTCTCTTATTTTTCGTTCTTTTCCATTTTGTTCGACTGCTTCTCCGTTTAATGACACGGTGCAGGGAGTTGTGAAAATACACGGGTGGTAAACGAGGGATCTGAAAGTCGTGGTTTGCTTTAATACGCTATGAACAAAAATTCCCACGAGTTAGTAAAAAAAAAGGAATCAAAGATGTATCACATCGATTTTCCATCGCTTAAAAATATCTTTACGAAACGGCGTTTGCTATTAATACACAGTAAGTCGATGTACCACCTAGTATACAATGTAACTAGTGAAACTTGAAACACGAATGAAATTTAAAACCAGAACTCAGATCCCTGGTATTTCCACGAGCTATACATCAGAATTATCAGTAAGACAATACGAGATATTTGCAAGGGTTCGCATGCTTTTCGGCGCTTAGACATAGTAATATTCAAAAGAAGGGGCGTATCACTGGTAGCTGCGGCGGCGTATCTCGGCATTGGATTATTCAGACGTGTTGATTATAAACTAATGGACCCTGAAATATAGAGATATTATACGCGACGCCGCCAGTTATTACTTCATAATTTCGAGGAAAATTATTAAGGAAGGAAGTGCCTGTCTGCTCGCGTAAGAAAGCTTAGCTATGGTATCTCTGGAAGATTTAGGAGGATCGCGCGTGCCACGAAAAAGCCGCTTTCCGCATTTATAAGAACTTTATGCGTGAATATATTTGTCGTTCATTTCTCTACACGCTGCTACACAGCGTATACCAATTGTTTCGATAAACAGCCGATATTCGTTAATCTCGAAAAATATTTATATTATACAAGAAAAGCGTTATTAAACAGGATAATCAGAATACGTTGAGAATTTCTGTTGATATTAATTAGATGATGGATAAAATTATCATGGCCAGCATCCGTTTGTTAACATGCTATTATAAATAATTTCTTGTTTGGAGTATAGAACCGAAATTCTACGTAGGAACGTGGACGATAGTTAAGCTCTCCTTAGCTTCTCCAGCGAGAATGCAGAGGAACGTCAAGCGCCCGGTTGTCGCGGTCGCCACGGAACTCCATTATTACTCGCCAATTAGCCATGATTAAAATATTTGGGCATCTCGCGTGCATCCAGAATATTAATATACACGTGATCAGCGGCGTACGGAAGCGGCGATTATATGGAAATGCGCGAGCGATAGGAAGGAAAGCCCTCCTTCATTGATTAAATAATCCCACAAAAGCTTTCGTTAATGACTTATTTATTACGCCAATTATGTTTGGCCTATTAGCCATGGTGTGCATGCGCGTGTGAAGTTAACGCATCCAAATATCACTCTGATCGTAAATTTCATCGAAATTACCCGAAAATCGTTGTTAATTGCGTATTTACACGCGCAGTTAGTTAGTCAATCGGTTAGTTTTATGATGACGCGCGGTTTGCGCATCATGTAGGTGTTTGATAAAATGCCCCGGTATACCTATCCTCATATGCTCGAGATAATCACTTCCACTCGCATTATCGCGAATCGAAGCTCCGATCGTGAAAAACAATTTCGGACCTGATGCGAGTCCCTTTCAGCGCGAGCGATAAATCTTCTTTGGATAATTTTCAAATTTCGTTTTTCATATCAGTTTATCTTTTCACTCGGTGAAAAAGACCAGTTATCAATCTGAACGTGTATGTACAATTACTTTTATATTCTGCAGTGACATTGGTCGAATATACGAAATTATACTTCAAGCAATTTGCAAAGAGCTTTTGTAAACAGATCGCATGGATTTTTTTGAACGCATAACTCTCGCGTAATGATAAACTGTACATTAGCAGATAACATTAAATTAAATTGTTAATTAAATTGTGACACTATTGCATTCGCTTACGCAGAAATTCGTTAGCTTCAAACAGGGATATTATCTTACTTTTTTTTCCAATGGTTGCTTTATTTTTCAGTGAACAACAGAATGTGATTAAGGCGAAAAATTCAATCTTATCAAATTATTACATTACGCCGATAATTTACGTATCGCGTAAGCGTATAAGTGATCGTTGCGCGCAAAATTAGATCATACTTTTCACCGTTCTCGCCTAATCCAGTCGCCGTGCATAAATTGTTCGGGAAAATCGTTAGGCATAGTTTCGAGCTTGGAGAAGCTGTCGGCTTGGAAATTACGTGAGCATTCTTTGAACTTTCGGCCGGCAATAATTCAAAACTTTCGGACTTAATCGATATTCTCCAACAGGCCTCTTCTAAAATACATTCGTCTTAAAATAGAGGAATATGGTCTCAAAATATAATCTATTCCCTTCCTTAGAATTTCTACGATAGCCGGAATGATTTCTTCAACAATCTAGATAATTTGACGCGTACTAAAGCTGGCGTTCAAGTACCGTTTTAGAAATATCTCGCAAAATGTCTTGGACCTAGGGTAGGGCTTGACCGACGTTCTTGTAATGGACGTCCAGTGGTCGAATTTAATTCGAATACGGTATAGCGGCTAGGGTGACGGCTCGGCCAGAAACAGAACCAGAAGAGGGTTGCTAAATATTCAAGCATTACGGCTCTGCATACATTCATTTCATTATAGCGCCACCAAACATTGCTTTTGATGCTTTCCGCTCGTCCCCTGCAACTAAGCCACCCGCACCACGATCCCATAGTCCCGTCCGTAACCGCCAACGGCGCTCCGTCCGCCGCATTCCGCTTTCTCACCCCTTTCCTTCTCATCCCATTCTTCCGATCGCACCCTTTCTTGCCGTAAATACCGTCAAGTCCGTTCGACGTTCGCTCCGCTCGACAAACTCGGATCCCAAGATATGATTAACACGTAAGGTCGGACATGATTTTAACGGCGCACATCTTGTTTCTTCCCCCTCGTAATTTATTCCCCTCCCC
>VBVR01003868.1:0-16068 GCA_011638315.1 Tetramorium parvispinum
TTTGAATATTTATATAATTTATTTAAATAATTATTTAAATAATTAATTAATTTATGTAATTTTAGAGAAGAGCAGGATTTGTTTTAGTACGTACTTTATTCCTGTAAAAGGATTTTTTAATCCGTAAAGCCGTTTCGATTATTTATTGCAGTAAAAAATGACTGTAATGTCGGTATCCAACATCACCTTAAGAGTAGTAATAGTACTATCTCCGTAAGATGGACGGGTAGGCTATATCAGTCCTAAAGTCACTTAGATTTATAAAGTTCCTTTGTAACTTTCCGTTGAAAATATATCCCCCTATTATTAAAAGTTACACTATGATTATTTTATAGAAAAAAATCACTAATTAAATTTATTATCGATATATAGATCGAGGCAGGAAGAGTGACGTTTCTTGTTGAGCAAGAATTTTCGGTATCCCTTACTGTCATGGGTGATGGGCCGACAGTGCCATGGAGACTGTTAGAATTGGAAATTTTGGTTTCGGATAGGGAAACCGGAGATGGAAAGGCACTGGTACATCCTTTGCAAACCCGATACGTACATCAGGTATGTTTATCGCATGATCAACTTAATAAATTATAAATAAATTACTCTGAGATGTTTAAAAAATCGAATTTCTTTCTACAACAGGTTATTCAATCTCGATTGGCTGAGAGTACTAATCCACTATCGGAGGTGTATCATATCTTGCATTATTTTTGTCAGTCATTACAATTAGAAGTTTTGTATTCTCAGACGTTAAGACTAATTCGGGACAGATTGGACGACCATATTCATGTAGATGAATATACACCTGGCAAATGTCTTTCCATATCTTATTGGAGGTAAAAATAATTGTAATATACATATACGTATTTAAAAACAATTTGGCAAAAAATTTACATACACACGACACATTTATATTTATATATGAAATCTTTTTAGGGAATTAACGAATAAAGATCCACGATCAGAGCTTGGATATAGATTAACTGTTCAAGTGGATCAGCACGATCCTGCGAGGCCCCTGGCAGTTGTGCACATCCCATCGTTAGGCAGTAAGGTAAGAAACAATAGGCTTATATTTCTTAAACATTACAATATTATATCACTGATATATAATACAGGAAAGCGAGATAGCGCATAGAGCCATTAGGTCGGATCAATTATCAATGGAATGCTTACTCGTGCATACTATCTACATCCGGACGCGAAGTCGTTTATCCGAATTGAAACAAGAATTACAAACAATGCTGAAAGACGTTGAATGTAAGTTAAGAAGATGTCGTCTTCCTTCGTCTTTTGCTTATTATATTTGAGGATGAAATAAAAAGGTATTAATTTAAATAATACCGCAGGTACTTTAGCGGGATCTCCAGCTATTCTATCAGTACCCATATTGCAACCATGTTTACGTGCTGAGCTTCTGTTAGTTACGGTCGACACTCATACCGGTATGCTACAGTGTCATGTTCCTCAATATGACGCACCACTTGTCCCAGAATTAACAACGGCTCTGAACGGGGATCATTCGCGTCTTCCGACACTTATATCTGAATTGAGGTACTGATTATTGCAACGATCTTACTCGTGTGCTCATTCATCAACATATACTTATAAAGTAAAATCGGTTTTAACAGATTTTGGATAACGCAGAGACGTTGCGAAAAAACGTTGCAACATCTACCAGCTACCTCGCACGAACGTTTGCCAGTTTTGCATCATCCGGATCATCCTATGTCTAAAATTAGTCGGCATCGGATGTTCGTACAATTGCACAGACATCCTACAGTCATATTGGTACATATCTTTGTTAATTTTGAAAACTACAATAATTTAAAGTTTGTTACAGATGTATATGTGTATTTCTATATATACAAATGTTTTATAATACGCTTTATTTCAGATTGTCGCGTTCAAAGAAAAAGAAAGCTCGCCATGTGAAATAGAATGCTCCTTCTATCTCGCTGTAGTAAAACACAGTTCCATTGAAGACGATCCGCACGATGATAGCATAGAAACGGAAATACCGAAAATGTATCTAAAGGTTCAAAGCCTTATTGAGTTTGATACTTTCGTGATTACACATGGCCCGTTTACAAGTGTCGATAGTGGTGAGTAGATTTATACAAGTTTTATATCTTGGAATAAGTATAGTATCTTGGAAAAGTATACGTATACCAACGTCTGTTATTTATAAAATCATATATTTTGTTTTTTTTTCTCATTTTTAATAATTGTACATCTTTTTTCTTTTTACTCTCGATCCTACAGACTGTTCTCGTTCTAAACATTAGGTATTGAAATCAATAGCTATGACAATAATTAACGATATTGTAATATCATTATTCGTCATTAAATTGTTACATGGATAAGTGATTCATAAATGAATGTGCATGTACTTGTATATAAATTTAGTTTATCGGTTATCCTGTACTGTTAGCATGGATGCGTAAGTATGTAGGTAAAAGATATATGTTGTATTAAGTAAACGTAGCTGTAATACAAATTAAAATTAACAATGTTCCTTTACTAACAATTTGCAGCAATTTTTAATCTTTTCTAACTACTAGTGATAGATATAAATGTACTATACTTATTACAGTATACAGAATGACTGTTACTTTTATATGTCAATACCAGATTTTATAACGGGACCTTTGAGCATTTTCTTTAATTAACATAGTTATATTATACATATGTATAAAAGTAAATATATATATTTTTTATTTTTTTCCGTCTCAAGAATAACAGAAAAAGACAAATATTGTGCTGCAAAGTTGGTATTAACATATAAATTATCAATTAGCCGTTTTTATAATTAGCTTAATTAGTGTCCGAACTAATATATATATATATACACGCATTGCTTTTGTATTAGATACATAATCGATTCTGCTTGAGAATGTTAAGATTAATTTTCTTACTAACTCTTACTAATACACTCATTTTGCTCGCTATCGATATGCAATATAATACAGTATACGGATAATAATTAACATCTGGCATCATTCAGTGTGGTATCGGCATACTACTCTGCTACTTTTAGGGGGATTAACGGGTGGATTTTTTAGGGAATAATGATCAAGATGGGGGGTGCATTACAGAAGTCGTGGAGACGACCAACAACAAACGTAGAAGCACCGGGGTCGGAGGAAGGACTGATGCGGCAGGAACGCCACAGAATAGAAGACCAAAGCATCCGGCTTACTTTATTCCAGAGTTGGCGCACGTCGTCGCTTTGTGCGACGAACGAATACCGTTCGTAACTCTGGCTCAAGAAGTAAGATTTTATTTTCTCACTGGTTTTTTTTTTACATGCGACGTGTTCCTCGTAAAGCAAAGAGCGCTTCGAAATATTCTGTACGCGACAGCGAATTTTTCCGTGTTTAGAGTCTTAATTTAATATTAATACGCAGCTTACGAGACGGGAGATAGCCCATCAAGGTCTCCAGGTTGAAGCGAATGCCACGGCATTGGTGCTCAAACTTGTGCAGTTACATGCCCCATTGCCGAGCATGGCTACGAGCAGTGCCTGGCACGCTCTTCTCAAGAGACTCCTGAGTGTCTCGATTAGAGTTCAGGGCAAGGGCATGGCTAAAACTTGGACGGTGGAGTTTGTATTTTACGGTAGTCCTCTTTCTAGCAGTCATCCCAAAGAACAAGGTATCCATACTGTTTTGTATACAGGAATTTGTTCATCATTAATATGTATACTTTTCATAATTCTACAGTTTAAAGTTACGAATTTAACAAGGAGGTATTTATTACAGATTCGTCAATAAGTTTTTTTTTATTTCTTTAGTTATTTTTTTTTAATGTGTGTGTATATGTAATATGTGAAAATGAATGTTTCTATTTTAATTTAAAGTAAAATATGGCACACGTAATTCCTGTTTTGACCGAGTTAAATCGGATCGTCTTTCGTGAGCAAATAAAATACGTCGCGTTTTTCTGCTTGTTTCAATAGAAAAATTATTAAGTGCGAATTTCGGGTCTTTGCAGGTTTACGAAGACCAGTTTATTTTCAATACGAAATGGGTACGGCCGATACCGTCTCCCGCACTGTAGATGCCTTATTAAATGATTGGGCACAGATAGTGCATTTGTATTCGATTGTTCATGATTTAGCTGAATATTTCAAAATGGGTGCGTTACATATCACAATCAAATCTCATGAATCACATAATTTACGTCCTATTTTTTAATTTACGATTCCTGCTTTCTTTATTACAGAGAAATATAATTTGCGTAACATGGTTAGCGTTAAGTCTTATAGTTATAGTAAACTGGTTCTTGCATATGGTCCAAATCAGGGTGCAACTGTCACTGTACAGTGGAGTACAAACGATAAGGCTTTTAAGATGGTATTTGGTAGGAGTAAGTTTTCTGCCTTTATGTCCAATTTCGAGAACTTGATCGACGAGAAGTGTGTAATAATGGGAGTCTCGTTTGTATCCGTAGGTCCAACGAATACAGTGACCAACGCGCATTCCATAATGAAGGAACAGCTAGAAGCTCATTTGAATAGACACACGAATTTGGCACAAATTATTCATATACTTAACGAAACGTTTCAGCCGCTCACATCGATCAGTAAATTACCATCAATCCCTCAGTTATGCGTGCATGCGGTAAGTGCACGCGCTTACCTGCCTTTTTTCGGTTCAAATTCACGGCTAAATTCCTCTCTACAGAGACCACGAGTGCCGGTACAAACGTTTACAATAATGCCACAGTGTGTCACTTTAGTAAGAATATCGTATCAAGGAATGTATTGTTTGGAATTGCGTATCCGCGGCGGGGGTTTGGTGAGCTTGCGCGACGGTGCTTACAGTCGTTTCGACAGAAGTAATGTCGTCGACGAGTTCACACCTACGCAAGGTTTAAAGGTAAAAGATAGAAAAAAATATTTGTCTTTAATAATTGAAAGAGTTCGTTCGAGGTAAGCGTGTTTATATCATTGCAGGCGTTCCTATCGAAATATGTCGACGAGAACGCGGTATCTAGAAGGAGATCTCAGTCAGAGGACGATAATCCACCGTCGCCTGTCACTCTGGACAGCGACGGTGCTGGAGGCAACGTGGGTTTCTTAGGTCATCACAGAAGCGGGCCTCAATCGCCCGCCCAACAACGCGAAGGTCTGAGATTTCATCCACCGCTCACACCACCGTCCGGTAGTAATCCTCACACACCGGCTAGTCCTCATACTGCAAATATATCCCAAGTAAGTTATTCAATTGAGATAATACATAAATTTTTTTTTAATTTCTAGCCTCCAAGGAATGTATTACTTTATTATCTTGGGATTCATCTTTTTTATTTGTTTTAATGGAATTTTCTACTCAAAATTGACCTATCTACGCCTTAAGAGGTCATTCGACTGATCCCAAACTCCTTTTAGGCAAATCAACATCAAAGTTTCGGAAGTAGTCCTGCAACTTCGTTTAATTTAGCATCTCCACCGTCGCTACCGCCAAATACACCCAATATGTTACCACACCCGTCCCCTGGATCGGGGCTCGTTGCGAATAGTCCTCTAAATCCGATGCATGTTCCCAGTCCGGCTGGTCTCATGCCAACGTCATCGCCTGGACCTTGCAGTAATGTTCAAGTAGGGCATTCGCCTGCTAGTTCGTTCATGCAAACAGGTATGAATGACAGAAAATCAATTTTGCATCTTTATACTTCATTTGAGTCGTCAAGATTTCATCGTTTTGTTTTTCATGAAGTATTTCAGAAGTTTTTGTCTTAACAGTAAGCCTTTACTTCTGTTGCATTTGAAAGAAAAAAAAAAATTCAAAAAAATGATAGTTTTCATTTTAAAACTGAACGAGAGCGACGAGCTTATCTTTATAATATTAATAATGATATGTCGATTGTCAGGTCATATCGATGGTAGTCCTTTCCCGGCTTCTCAAAGCATGGCTTCCCCGGCTGCCTCCAATTGGCCTGGATCTCCGAGTGTACCGAGGCCTTCCCCCGCGAGACCTGGACAAAACCCGGGTCACGCGGCGTTGCACAGCCCGCAAGCCTCCGATCACAAGACTGTTAGTCACATATCCAGAGTGTTGCCGCAGAGGTCCTGGGCAGGTGCCGTGCCAACGCTTCTCACGCATGAAGCGCTAGAACTGCTCTGCTGCCCATCGGTCCATCCGTCCAACTTACCGGGTCCTGACATGTCGCCGCTCGAGAGATTTTTGGGCTGCGTCTACATGCGGAGACAGTTGCAACGCTTCATCCAGACGGATGATTGCGTAAGCAAACTTGCGTACAACTCTTAATATAATTTAAAGTTATATTAAGGATTTTATCTCTAGCAAAGCTATATAATTAATATTGACTAATAACGTTTTTGAGGTATATACAAAAAAGATTTTGTCTACAGTTATACTGGATCGATTTATCGATGCGCCTTAGTTCGAAATTTTGTTCCGGAGCTTTCTACGCAAACTCATACAACTTGCAGTCAACGCTCAATGTTATTAGTAAAAAGTAAATGTACAAACATAAAATACGTATTTGACACATCTATGAATTGTTGTAGTTAACTGGTATCAACGCCGAGCCCGGTGTGGTACATTTCAAAGCCGAGAGCTTGCAATGCAGAGTCGGATTAAATCCGCAACATTTCCAGTCTCTTCACATCAAGGTTCTGTCGCTTCCAGAGTATAAAGATCAATGGAGTATGGAAGAGTTACAGGTAATTAAAACAGATGTCTTGTGTATGCAATGCAGTTCACTCGAGCAAGTAAAATTAACGTTTTATTCGTAGATTATTGAGAAGTTCTTCGACAATCGAGTAGCCGCTCCGCCCTATAAACACAACACGTTGTCTGGTTTCGGAAGGATGCTTAACGTGCGCTTTAAAGTATTAAAGGACTTCGTGCAAATAATGAAGCTGGAGCTAGTTCCCGGACTTGTGCAGCAGCAGCAATTGAAGTGGACCGTGCAGTTGTGTCTGCGCATCCCGCCATCCGCTGGCCCAATCGTGCCTCCTGGAACGGAGGGAGTACACGTTTGCAGGAGCAAAATTCTGTTTTTCGTAAATATTCGTGTTCTTTATATTGTAATTGAGATTTATTTGTACTCGATCCTCAAACTTATGCGCTTATGTCGCAGTTGCAAATAACGAGAATAGCTGGAGGGTATCAAGGAGACCCACCGTCCTTGGTATTGCCGTTCGTATACGACGTCACTACGAATTTAACGCAATTGGCGGAAAGAAGGGATGTTAGTCCACCTCCCCCGGCGCTTACGGCGGCATCCATGCAGCTGAAGAGATTCGCCGAGTACGGCGCAAATCAGGCGGAGTGCTCGTTGTTTCCCGCTGTACGGGATCTGTTAGCTAATTTCACATTACCGTCGGAACCGCAAGTTATATCACAGGTGATAATCTTAACAGAAAAAAAATCTCTTAAGTGCGTTTATCGTAAGACTATTAGACTATGATGTTAAAAACGAGAAATCAAGTAATTCTTTTTTTTTTTTTTTATATATTTATATATCAAGATTGATTAATTTTCTCGAGTTTTATTCTGATATTAAAACATATACTGCGTGAGACTAAAGGCGACATTCCAATATTGCTTATAACGATGTATTTATTGGCATTTTATTTATTAAAAATCATTCCATGGAATAATCATAAATCATAAATTCATGAAATGTTGGGGACTCCGACAATTATATAAATTGTACATGAGCGATGTAGCTTTTAAATTTAAAATACTAATGAGAACGTCGCTGACAAAACATTTTTACCGAAGTCTAATAAAATATGAAATTAATTATTTCTTTGTAGCAGGTTGTGCCGTCCCCCGCGGGAAATCAAGTAGTCCCCGCACAGCAGATCCAGAACGCAGCAATGCAGATGCATTCGCCAATGACGGGCGGTCAAGGTCCACCGCAGGGGCCGTACGGAATCCAAGGCATGCAGCCAATGGGCATGATGGGTGGACCGCCTCAATAGGACTTGCTTTACTCTCCTAATCCCCTTTGTCTGCCGAGTCATCCAACGTGGATGAACTAAAAATGTAAACTTCGACTCGAGGAATTCGCGGGACAATTCGCCTGCGCTATTCTATCGTGAAAAGATTTACATTTTATGGGGTATCTTAGGAGAGAAAAAATTGTAACACTTGCTGTGTTTAATCCAACGAAAAACAAAAAATGGGCAGCTAACAAAGAAGAGATATTACGAATGTGTTACCTATGAGTGACAATCTCTGATATCTTCGGATACTGTAGATACATAGTATATTTTCATCATCGCAATTAGCAAAGTCTACCAAATGTGGTAAAACGAATGTATAAAATGTATTATAAGTATTAGGTCATAAGAATTAGATTATATCACTTGATGTAATTGAAATTAATGAACAATTACTACAATTGTAAATCTGTACTTGCCAACGATAATTTCTTGTAATTCTGCTTTATGTAAAATTATATTCTTCGCTGGAAATTATCTATATATAAGTATAGAATACAAATCTAGTAAAGCAAGTATCTTTTTATAACATAATAAAATTTAATATGAATGTGAATACGAAATAATAAGATTTATGATGTTGTTGCAAATAAAAGGCATTATAGATATGCGAAAAAATGTAAAAATGGTCATAAGTATATTTCTTAAATGTATTTAGGACGAGTCCACGTATTGCGCTTTCGAATATAGTATGTGAACAATGATTTTATCAGACGTACAGTTTTTATATATACATATATAAAAGTTGCATATTTTATAATCAGCATACTTGATTATTTTACATATAAGCTGTCGGCATCTAAAATGTTTTTGTGTCAAATTAAATTTAAATATCTTGGATTCGTTTCCGCACCTGGAATCGATTGATTCTTGATATGTTTCTGCAATAAATCGATAAAAGAAAACAATTTGCATTACGCATTTTATCTGGCATTTATGAATAATATATATAAAATTTTTATTTTGGTTCTGTGTGTATACAGCTTCTTTCTTTTTTTACAAAAAACATATAATACTCTTAACAAAAATCAATCGTACTATATTCTTAATATATGCAATTGTACAGTACTCATAGTTAATAATAATGTATTGGAATACAACTGTATATCAATAATCGCATCTCAAATATATACACTTTTAGGTCAGGTATCAGTCTCTGTATATAAAATTTGAATACATCTTGATACACCTATTTCACATGATAATTCTTAATTGCACCGAAACAAAAACTGAACGTTACTAAATATCTTAAACTTTGAACTTAAACTAAGCAATATCATGCGTTCTTGGCCGTGTTTGTGTTTTGTCGTCTTTTTTTTTTTTTGGTAATCTTATCATTACAATATCTCACATGGTTTTTCAAAAATAATTTTTTTTTTTTGCACAGTAGCCTATATTCTTTGTATCTTTAGTACCAAAAAGATACTTGTGTATATATTATATATTGATTTATCGCGAAACTAAATTTATCATATAACATAGCATACGACTACAACACGCGCTTTATAATTCATTATCATTTTATCGCGATTTCAGAGTAAACACGTAAACTTGTTCACATTAATCTTGACTCGACTTCCACAAATTCTACGTGAGATTTCTAAACTGGTGTCTTAGGCTTTTCATTTTTTTAAACTGTTATCTTTTTTTTCTTGACTTTAAATAGCTTTTCTGGAATTTATACATTCAATATTATGGGATTACATATTAGACAGCATTATAAGAATCAGGTCGTTTATATTGCAATACTTATCCCTTCAGCTTGTTCTACGAGTTGAATAATTTTAGTTGTCAATGCGCGTGCAAATACAAGTCGATGTAATTTCCGTTAAACGACGGAAAGAACTACTTTAAAAGTATTTTCTTCAATTTATTTCTTTCGTGGCTAAGTGAAAAATAATTCACAGAAGAATCTCTCCTCGCAGCGATATTGGCATTCATGTAGGGATCAGATTGCAATAAAAAGAACCTTTACATTACTTTTTAAGATACTTGACGGACACACTATGCGAACGTTTAAAAATAAATATAAATATCATAGTGCACAATATTGCATGCAAAAAACGTGTTCATCTCTAAATTAAACTGCACATTATATAAAAACAAGCATTTCACTATATATCATAGTTTTTAAACTATCAGCTAACGAGTTAATGAGAATTTCAATCCTCCAATTAGTCTGTGCGATATCTCGTGGAATGGCTCTTATGCGAGCGACGCATAATAATGGTCGTTAATTATACGTTACACGATTTACATAAATGTGTATGGTAAAATACTTTTTTTTTTACATAGCTTCGATAGTTCATGTCAGAGGTAAAAGGAGGTTTGATTTTGTTGACTTCCTCTATTGAGAACAGTGATGTGCAGCACATTTTCATACACGGCAATCGAAAAAGAAAAAAAGAATTAATGTCAATATAAACACTCTGACTTCGTGACTTGATCACAAAGTGTATACGTATGTAAAATGCTCCCGCCGAAAATCTATGCTGTCAGCAACGACGCGCCGTTCCTATTTTTCAGACAATTATACATCTGTTATATAATCTGACAATTTTTTTTAATTACTCAGGTACATATATATGTATATATTTAAGAAAAATATTAAACTAGAGAAGCATATAATTTCATTGAAGTTAAAACGTATCACGTAAGTGTGAAATTTTTTTTAATCAGTTACAGAGAATGTTACTGTGAAAAGAAAAACCTTCTTCGCCTCTGTCGCCAATAAATCCTTCAAATGAAACATTCTCTCGCGAGGGAATCTCTTTAATAGCACGAGCAAACAGCTCATTAGCATTTCGTAGCGTTATCTCTCCGTATTCTGCCGAGTGTTACTGAAACAATGACCTTTGTGCAAGACACTATTTAGTAAGTGTTACGTATAAGAAGCGCTTCCACCAAGAAATTTTTGCCAAACGCAATAGAACAATGTAAAAATGTGCCAAAAAATATATCGGACTCTTGTCACGAGTCTCATTGAGTGTTTCCACTATCCGTTGTGAGAGATGAACGAAACATCACGTGTGTTCATGAGTATTCCAAGTTGTGAGTACAAGCATCTAAAACGTTTTACGAAAATATTATTAATAATACGGTCGGATGTATAATTACTGTCGCGTTATCGACGTTCATCTTGCGTTAACTTGTGGACGATCAAGAGCCGGAGAGTTTGGGAAAAGGGAAGCAAAGGAAAGGGATGGATTCATCGGGTCGGATCACGTCTCCGCACGGCCGTAGTATCCCGGCCGCGTTTCTCATTCATTTTAAACGCTTGTACCTCCGTAATATACAAACACTTAGCGAAACTACGAAACGTTAGCAATTTACAGTGACGTTTTGGGATACTTCGTAATATATATATATACATGCGTAAACCGCTTGCGATACGCAACGCGAGATATATATATTTTTTTATCAATCTTACATATATATACACACCGTAAAATATATAAGATTGATGAGGTTCCAGACCTGAGTTCTCTTCGTCGAGAAAAAACGCGCAACGCCTAGTCATATCTTCTACGTCACTGCCAATGTGATCTTTCTTTTCATTTTTTTTTCTTATTTCGGTTATTTTACTTTAGTCTTTCATTTTTTTTTTTCCCGAAACGTTTCGTCAATTCAAGCGTCAAAGAATTGGTTTTCTGTCGGCCGACTTCTCGGCTAGCCTAGGTTGGGCTAGCAGCTAGAGTTTCAAGCAAGCAAGGCACAAGAGCGCTAAGGGCTCAACGTGCTAGGAGGCACTACTCAACAGTTCCATGCTCTTTAATGCCTCGTCAACAGCAGCACCAACAAGTTAACACTGGAAACGAAAATGTCTAGAATGTGCGGCATGAACAATTAGTAGCGATGTAAAATAGTAATCGTAAAACTACCGTCCGCATTAAAGATTACCGTCGGCTTCGTGTGTACGTACGCGCACGCCGGCACGGAGAAAGAACGACGAAACGAAATTCACCCTCGTCAGGCCGATAGTCGCACACAGTACAGCACGCGGTCCGCGTATTACAAATAACGGCGTGGATCATCCAAACAAGACATTCGCATTGTACCCATGCAGCGCAGATTTGCGACCGAATTTTGCGGCGAAAAGAGTACTACTGAATACGTAGGTTGGCGCAAATGTTGCTGCAACATTGACGCAAGAATGCAGCAATGATGCTTCAACTTTGACGCAAAAATGCAACGCAACGTTGCTGTAAAAATATACAGTAATGTTGAGTGGAACATCTACCTCGCATCGCAGTCTGCTGTAGTCGAAAACTTCCGTGTCGCATGGGGGATCGTTGTTAAATCTAGAAAGTTCAGGTACGGAAGAAAACGCGTAAGATCGTTTATTTATTTTATTTTTTTGGCATTTTTGATTCGATATACCCGACACGCAAGGCGCGCGCGTAATCGTATTGTCGAAAATGCAATGCAATTCGTCGTTTACTCGCGATCGAAATGAATAAAGAATCGGAAGTTCCTTTCGCGTTTCACTTGTACAATACATCGCGCCGAGATATCGCAGAGAGATATCTAGAAAAATATACTCTAGCTAAATATATATACACGTATTCCGTTAAGAAAATGATATCTTCGATTCGGTAAGGTCCGCATCAGATCATTGCAGTGTGTGCGTACAATTTAGTTTCTCAATTCTCTCAGTCTTGAAATATTTTTTTTATGTTATTGTGGCTTTCATTTTTTTTTTTTTGGCTTTGGACCTCCGCGTGTGTTCGGTGCGCATACGTACAGATTTGCGTATACAGCAGTGTGTGTTAAACATTGAAAGTACACTAACATACATATTATCGATTTCTTATGAAGGTATATGGAATCTCCTCGAAATTGTACGTTGTCCCATTTACAATAATGCATTTTTTTGTTCTTTACATATGTAAACGTGAGATGAGATACCTCATCCTGCGATTTCTGTGATGTATCTGTTAGGTACCGTATAGCGTTTGCAACATTGAGACAATAGATTGCTGACTAAGCTACTATAACTAATAAGAAGGAAGAAAGGAAACAGTTAAATGTTTGTGTTACTTGCGTACCACAATTCCGAGTAGAATTTCACCACGTATGTTTTAATAACTCGTGCCGATAGCTGTTCGGATATGAATAAACACCGTGAAAATAAAAAGAAACTCACGCTGAAGCTTAAATGAAACTTACAGGCCCAATTGCATACTCGTTTGGCTCGACAAACACATTCGATAATTTATCGTTCTGAGGGAAAAAAAAACAATCTCTGTGCCCACATTTATATCCATTAAACTCGTATTGAATTACGAAAATGCGTTATTTATGGATGGAACACTTTGATTAGTGGACTCTATTATATTTTCTAAATTTTGGCCTCATCTATTAGCAATCATAGTTATTGCTTCGTAAACTAATTCGTAAACAATCGATAAACAACGTCTTTATATGCAAGACTCGAAAAATGTCTAATTATAATAATTAACGTCATTTAGATTAATCGCAAACATGAAACAACAATTGCACATATTTAAATGTATTATGCTACTAATGTATTATGCTACTTTACATTTTTTGCCCCATTTGCATACTTTATTTCTTTTAATTATTCTATTCATTTGATAATTTGTCATCATTAAGTCTCTCGCTAAACGTACATTTCACAAGGAAATGACGTTTGGCGAGGGATACTTTATAGATACTAAAATAATAAAAATAATGACTTTTTGATTAATGATCATACTATTAAAATGCACACTTATAGTTTTCATTATCACAAGATACCATCTGCTCCATGATGTTATACAAAATCTGTTCAAACTAAACCAACACTAAGCGCTCTGCATCTACAGGTTGCATCCACGTAACCGATGCAATCGGGCCTCTCTCTTTCTCTCTCTTTCTGCCTCCGTACATCTGACTCTCTGCCTCTGTCAAATAATATAATAACAGCATGGCCATGCAAGGGTGGAGAGCAAAGCTACCATGCCTCATAGAATTCACGAAAGAACGCTTGTAAAGTAGAATGGATGATAGAACTAGAACGCTGCAGCGCGAAGCAGCAGCAAGGAAGGGATGGGCTGTCAACTGACAGCTTCATCTCCGTCTTACTTGAAAGCAAACCCCATCAAAATCATCATCCTTACTTCAGCACCTCACCAGGCCTGTCTCGACGATACGTCTACACAAGCTAAAAGAACGTCCATTTGTCAATGCCTTCCAATTGAGAGAAAAGGTTCTACTTTAATAGGATGGATTGTGATTTCAGATGGATACGCGCGTGTTTGTAACACCGGTAATCTCTTCGCACCCGCGACGAGAGGCATTCACCTCGCCGTCGAGGAACCCGAACGTGAAATTGTGCTGCACTCAACAACACTTTCACTACCGACCTCGGTCGTTTATATGGAAAATCATGCGACAGTTTTTTTTTGTTCGTACTGACAAGACGGAATGCGAGATATTGAAAAAAAAAAATAAAAATAACTGCAATCGAACGAATGTTTAAGAATCCTAGGAAAGCAAGCTGCCCGATGGATGATCGTAACCGAAATATGAACAATTAGAACGTTATTAACCGCGAATATTTTCAGCTATCTCTCATTTCACGTTCTTCGTGCGAGAACTTGGACGTCAACGATGCCAGTAGCCGAGGAGTATTTCCAGTACGATATGTACATTATTGGTCATTTTTCGCCCGAGTTTAAAAGCATTTTGAGTAAGCACGTTGCAAGGCAATGACGAGATATTTGAAATACAGGTGTTTATACAGATCGTTTAAGCGAGCGTTGAGCGGATAGAGACGAGTATTATGTTAACAACGCGCGCGGGATATAAAAAGAATCTGTAAATATTTTCGTCTGCGTGTCGAAAGAGAATTTCCTTCATTCAGCCCCTTCGTTTTCAGGATAGCTAATTGTACGGAAGGAACGTTTTCCACGAAACGTTTGTATGATTTGGTCGCGGTGTCCATTACGACACGCATTCCATGTTAATCGGTGAAAGTGAATGCGTTACATTGGCACTTTAGCGTTGAAATAAAACGCTTGACAATTGACTCGCAACTGATTCCACGATAAACCGAACGGTAATTTTGGCACATGCTAACTCTAAAGCGCTCACATCGACAAGGATCACGAAAGATCCTCTATGAACTTTCCGCTCAACGCGACTCCCGTTGAAATTCGTATGTGCGAGTAATCGAAGGGTTCGCAGCAGTAATCGTGAAAGCAATCGTGATTAGCCATCCCTATCGATTGGATATAAACATTAAATCGCTTTGCATCCGCAACCCTTCGATTCTCGTTATGTTGTAGCTTCGAGATTGAATGTGGCCGAAGCGCATGATGCGGTACGATGCCATCGGATTCAACTTGTGTCGCCATTGCGTTGGAAAGTACACGAAAGCATGTACGTACATACATGCATATATATATACATACATATCTGTGTATATATGTATGCATGCATGTATGTATCCATACATAGATATATTGTGTTATATACGTATATTAAATATACACGTACAAACACAGTCGAGGTATTCGCGAAGTCCTTAAAGGAAAAAGAACTGCGTTCAAAAGAACTGCTGGCAGAAAGCTTAGCACATTCTGCTCTCGAGGTTACTCCTTGCCAGAAGGTTCTACGCATCGATAAACTGCAAAGTGTCAAAGATGTCACATTTTTACCGTAAATGAAACAGAGCTGACGTCCCTAACGGCTGAGGAAATCAGTTCAGTGGAAATAAGTAAGTTACTTTTTGCGCGCTTAATACCGGATTTAATAACTGACTTTAACACCGAGCCTACCATGTTGTGGACGCCAGTAGCAGCAGGCTAGGTATAACGCCAGAATAATGACCAGGACCTCGACAAAGACCAGGGTAGCGGCCACGCCGATCACTATCGCCGCGTTCTCCTCAATTGCGGTCATCATTGCCTTGTAGCAACCCTATGAATAAGCAATCGTGTATACCAATACATATTTTAACACACGACATATCAACATATATCTCGACATGTATCCCAAATAATTCTTTGTACGAATTTGTCTACCAGTTCGGAATCGACCTTTCTTTATCGATTTTCTTTAAAACATATATATATATATATATA
>VBVR01003869.1:0-16015 GCA_011638315.1 Tetramorium parvispinum
CGGGAAATGTAAACGAATGAAATATACAAATGTTGATGTTAGCTACCGGCATGTCACGATGATGCGTTGACGACGCGCGAACAGGAACGTTAATGCAGAAGAGGTGATAACTTTTGGGAAGCAAGCGCTTAAGCGGAAAGACGATCTTTCTGTCATCGGTCCACCAAGAATCCAGAGAGTACTCGCAACCGTTGGCGTCGGGACGGCAGTTAGAGTAGAAATAGCAGGACGGGGCGTAAGGCGAAGAGAGAGAGAGAGAGAGACCGAGTCGATGGTATCTCTTTCGTTAAACGCGACCCACGCAAGCTTCGCATCGAATCGCCGTTTCGCTCGCGGTTCCACTCGTCCTCGCGTGTACACACGCAGCGGCCGGACCGACCGGTCGTTTACACGTGCTCCTACATGCGAGATAAGAAGCCCGGCTAATGTTATGCGCTTCGACAAAACGACTGGCGTGTACTCGAAAATCTATAATCAACCTTCTGAAACCTTCTGTTGGCGAGATCGACGATATGTGTACACACGCATGCCTCGTGATTTCGAATGTGTTACACGCATGGGCATAATTAACTGAGATTTTTTGCAAAATATAAAAAATCTTAAAACAGCCGCAACTCGTCGAACAATTTGTCTCGGCAAAGATCAAATAAATGCGAATAAATTGTACCTTGGGAAAGCCATGTTTAAACGTGTGGAGAGGACCCACGGGGTTATGAGAGTAATCAGAATAACCGAATAATATTCTTACGTAACACTACCTCCTGTTAATATTTAATGTACTGTACAAACGACTGGACAGAGCGATAGCGTCAACGGAGAAGATATTAGGTTTCCGTAATAAAGTATAATGCGTAAGACAAGCCCCGAGTAGAGAAGCTCGTTAACAGATAGCACTTTGAGTGCACCGGTACTATGCGTCATACATCAGAAATGACGTTCGGGGGTATGCGAAGTAGGGGTGCCTAGAAAGGGTCTGAATTATGAAACGGACCCGCCCGATTCTCGAGGAATGTACCTCGTCGTTGCCGCTAGGTATATGTAACGTGTACGTGCGTGCGCGCCTGTGTATCCGTGCCATCCGCACGTACGAGTAGCTTAAGCAACGCGTAACACGGCCAATTTGTATTTTAACGAACCGCTTTTTATACTCGCCGCTTTTATGATCTCTCGTAAAACACTAACCGTGGAAATGAGAGAACGCCAATCGCGAAACTACGATCGTTACCCGATTCGTCCGTTTCTCTTCCTGTATTATTTAAGGCGCCGCGGAAAAGGACGCCGCGACGTCGAGGAACCTAGCACGCATTCTTCCAGTCAGTGTTTCTTCTCATACTCTCTCCTACCACCTCCCTCGTCATTTCGCGGATGTGAAAGGGCGGCTCTCTCGCCGCGGCTGATCCACCCCGTGTTCCATCATCGCCCGCGCGAAAAAGCCTCGAGAGCATTTTTCAATTCTCCGTGAAACTTTACGATAGGCATCTTCCCCACGAGAAACGTGCTCCGCGTGCGCGCGCGCACGGGAACATTTGTACATAAATCTGAAAATTATGACCTACGCACCCTGCCTCTGCGCGTCCTACGTCTCGCACCATCCCCATTCGGAAAGCAGCATCGGGGGCATATGCCTGCCAACGCGTAACGGAGAGATAACCGCGGGCCAACCCCTCGGTCTGAACAACGCGACTGCGGACGCACGCACGCACGCGTGCAATTCGTGTACGTACGAGTCTGCAATCTTGGATGCGTGTAGGTCGCGACGCGTCCTCGTCCTGTCAATGTCGCCCATAAAGGCCGATATAAATTAGAATCAGTGGAAAATAAAAATCACTTTCCATGGCTACGGGAAAGCCGGGGCTCCGTGGATCGTTCGATTAAGGACTATCGATGGTCGTTACGGGATTTCTCTTCTTCATGACGACAGAAAAAAAAAAGATACACATAGAGGCCGGCAAGGGCGAGAAGGGACAGAGAGAAAGGGAGATAGAGCGTGATGGGGCTTATCGCGGTTTCGGATAGAGTCAATCTGCGGGGGTTTCACGCCGCGCCGAATCGCCGGGGCGTTTTTACCCCAATTCCAGTCCCTCGTGGACTTTTTTTACGTGCCCTAACCCGCCACTGCTTTCGTACCACTTTCACGCGAAAGTAACGGGAGAAACTCGTAGTGGAAAAAAATCTTCGATATCCTTCGGAAAGTAGACTATACGTCCAAAGACTTGTGTATTCGTGAGCCTTATCCGCTATTCGGATTTATGTCGTACGAAATGACATCAGAGTTACATCATTTCAATATACAGAGAAATTGATAAGGGGCTGAACGTATCAGCAGCAGATTAATAATCCCTTTATTTCGAAAAGAATTCAATATCTGACGATTGTTTGCGCAAAAAATAAAGAACATATAATAAGAAATTCCAATCGCAGAAGATTAAAATCAATATCGTCGAAGGGACGAGCGAGTCTTCGGAGAAATCATTGAAACCTTGGACGTGCTATCGATTAGACAGTACATCAGAACCACGTGCGCGTACATAAATAATTCTATTCCGATTTACCCCTTTTCGTATCGTCGCCCCGAGGCCGAATAAAACGGGCGAGATGCAGGCGCGCGGAGGGGACTGTCGTAGCATGGCGCACGATTCTCTGTTCGACGTTCGACGGCGATAAGTCTCCGCCGTTCGATCGCTCCCTGGCTTTCCTGAACGCCTCGATGCTCAGCCGGCAGGCAAAACGCAAATAAACTCACAGATACCGACCCCCTTCGTCGCCGATGCCGCCAGCCAATCCGCCGTACTTTACCCTCCGCCACCCCCTGCGTATGCAGGGTATATTCAAGAAAAATATACCGTGAAAAAAAATCGAAAGTCATGGCACAAGGGATGATCGCACGCGCGACAGACTTTTTGTTCTCGCGAGGCGGGCATATGGAACGGAAAAGTGTTGGTGTCGAATGTCTTTTTCCGAATGTCGAAACCGATATCTTTTTCTCAGATCAATTTTCAGTATAATCACGTGACAAGTTTTTTTATAATCTGATCTCATCGAAATTATTAGCGATTCGATATTAATCAAATTTTGAGAATTTTACTACTTTGAGAGTTTACTAAAAAACTTCTAAAGCGAAATTGATTAATATATGGACGATACGATAAGCCGTTGGTGATATTCTCATCTCACTTTCTGGATGCGTACGACGACGACATATGTAGATGCAGGCGACGCGTGTGCGAAAATATACGCGTAAAAGGGCCCTTATCGGGTTTGCGCAAGAATAGGATTCGACGACGCTTCCGAAAGCCATAACCGAAACGGTAACTGCCACCCTCTGACTGATCGAACTTATTCTTTTCCTTCGCGACCCCACTCCCTCTCGTTGCGCATTCGAGTTCCAGCGATAATATTTGGCTGAAAGGGCGGAGGCGGTCCCGGGGATGGCGGCCGCGTCATTTTTCTGGAAAATTGAATAGACAAAATCGAATATTTGCCTACTCAACCGACGATTCTCTCCCTATGTCAATTCTTCGATGGAAATCGTTTCGAGAGATAGAGAAAGTGGCAAGATAATGACGGAAAGATTGGAATCTCCGCGAAAAGCAACCGAAAAGTAATAACCTTGCTTCGTTTAAAGGCACAACGCGCCATTTGCAGCTTTAGATTCGACATTCGGCCCTCGTGGTACACGTGATAGAAATAAAAATAAAAGAGACGCGCACTTAATCACCGTTTATTAGCACCAAACAAGATGACACTTGCACCCTCTCGCCTCGCACCTTCGCGCTTTCTCATCAACCTACGCTTAATTTCTAACCCTTCTGCGCCATCCAAGCGAGCGAAGGGAAGGTGGGAGCGCCGGGAGTATATTAAGCGACACTCGGAATTACAAATAACAAATTGCAATTTGATTCCCCGTGCGCCGCGCTCGTACGGGTGGGGCGTTTCCGCAGAGCCGAGGGCGCAATTTATCATTAGTCCGCCGACAATTTGGTGACGGCGATTCTCCGTTCTCGCAGGGAGAGAAGGATGTTGCTCGCGCGCGAGCGTTAAATATACTTTACCGCTTATACCAAAGTATCGACACGTAGCGCGTTTCCTTTCTCAGATTTACTTTCTACATTAATCGGGATATCGATATCTCGTTATTAATTTGCATCGATTTGCATCGACTTGTTGCGCAAACTTCTTCCGCCGGATTATCATAACCAGCAGGCCAACTATCATTATTCCTCAGATTCGCAGTGGAAAGGAAGCGAGCAATGTGCACACGAGCGACTGGCGTACCCACCTTCGCGGCGAAAAATACGGCGAATCGGGAGGTGGTTTCTCGCTCGGAGTCATCGCGTACTGGGTGATCCCGAATAAACAAAACCAGGACTAAGCCGGTGGCGGTGAAGGGACCTCGAAGGACGAGCACACGATGGGTAGGTGGAACGGGAGGGTGAGACAGGAGGCGGACTGAAGCGGTTTATATGGCTACATGGCTAAAGGCGCATCCCCCGAGCCGTATCGATCGTTGACTTTAAAATTCAAAGAGACCGACAATAGCTTCCCTTTCCGACGGGCCTCTGTACTACAATATCATATTCCGTTCCTTTCGTTTCATTGTCTGGTAAAGCCTGCGCTAATAATAAAAGATTGCTACCCTGGAAGCTGTGCCCATGGAGAGGGGGAACAAGGAAAAATGCGAGAAAGAGAGAGATAAGATGAAAGATATGACCGGCAGAAGAAGAAGAGAAAGAGTAAGAGAAAGGGGGGGAGGATCTCGGCTCGGAAAAGTCTTCCCAACTTCGGTGCTACATCATCCAGATAGTCGACCCATAATGCTCCGGTGAAAAGTTCGTCGAATTCTGTGTGAATTTAATATGCCGCGCACGACCGTCCCTTTGTGGCGCCTTTGTTACGCCACTGTCATTGCGCCGCGTGCCGGTCGATTTAACTACGATTTACGTTCCTTTAACTCTAGTTAACACGAGTTATTTCGAGTTTGCACTCTAAACTATTAACCACAAAGAATCTGTTTTTTTTCCCCTTTATACAAGATTAATGTATTTTTCCTTTATACAATGTATTATCTAAGAGCATCTTCGATTCAAAATTCGGCAATGTGGTTGCGAGAAACGTAGGAGGGAATGCTAGATAACGAGTTAAGAAGGCGAGAGGCAGAGATGAAACCGAAAAGGGGGAAATGGTAGACATTCTTCTGGCAAGAAGCAACAATAAAGCCCGTTCAAATTACATAGGTAACGAGGATAGAAAACGAGATATTTGTACGGGAAGAAAGGGAGATGGTATAGCCGGAGGGGACGTAACAATGGACGATCATATTAAATCATAAATGTAAACGAAGATAGGGCGGTGGGATGAGAAAGACGAAGCTACCGCAGCCCCGAATAATGAAACTCCTCGATGTCCGATCAGAGTCAGGAATATGACCGCGTTTCTATATCTATGCTTCGCTACTTCGTCGTCGCGATAAAAGTTATTTTATCGACATGTATTGAATAAAAAACTTTTTTCCTCGCACTGCAAAATTAATTAATTTAAACTGTCGTTGAAATAAAACATCTTGCGTTACCGTAAATATCGTCAAGGTCAATATAGTTTGCCCTGTTTTGCAGAAACAAGGTATACCCTCTCGTATATGTACCTTGAGTACATTGTATGAATCGAAAATAAATCGAGACCCACCTATGTAGTCACCTTTGCAAATCGCGCGAAACTACATACGTGCGATACCTGAATCGAGATTAAACGTTTCGAGGGATGCGAAATGAAATATTTAGCGATCCACAGGGTCGAAACGAACCCACGCGCGATCGGCGAACCCCTTTGTCGGCGCGTTATAGACATCGAAACGAACAGGAATGCAGTGTAACCCCTTTTCATCGCATGTCGTACACGTTTGGATTATTATAACGTCGAACGCAGCAATGGACTTTTATCTCTCGATCAAACCCTCTCTACGTAACAAACCCTACGTAAGTACTATGCTCTCTCTTCTCTCTCAATTCTCTCTCTTGTTCACTATTTCAAATATTTCGTAATGGCATATCCATAAAATTTCTACTGCCTCAAACAATAGTATAAATAAAATTTTTATCAAACGAATGAGCAAATTTTTCGTTATTATTCAATCATCTACTATTAATTACCAAACTATCTATTTCATAAAATGTGTGGCTTGCCTATTCCGTCTATTAATCCGCGTTATCAACGGTTAATCAACGAAGAAAGCGGCGACTATATCACAAAATGACTACGCATGGGAAATATGTAAAAGAGAATAGAAGGGAAAGGCGGCGAGAGAGAGAGAGAGAGAGAGAGAAGAGGTGGAAGAAAAAAAAAGATGACGAGTCACTCGCCGGAATGGATTAAGTCGTGTGAATATTGACGTGCGGTGTTGGTTAGATCGATCAGCCGTGTGTTTCACGGAAAGACGGGCGGGCGGACGCGGATGCTGAATGGACCGGATTGAAATGTCGGGCGGCGTGAATGGCGGCTTAAAAGAAATACATTAGCGCAATGTGAAGGGTTACTTGAAAATAAACTGGAATAAGCGAGTGCTGCGCGCGGTTACACTCAAACGCCGCCACCGGTTGATGGTGGTCGGTCGGGCCGCATTCGCTCGCTCTCGCCCTTTCGGGTGCGGGGTACTCGATCATTCTTTCAATGCAGAAACGACACGCCACCGAGGGTGAGGTCGACTTTATGGACAGCCCGAGATTTTCCACGAGGCTCGCCCGCGTTTTATCCGCGATGGAAAACGGGAACGATCTCCATTCCAGAACTAATGCGCCCCGTTTTTTTTCTTTTCTACAGACGAGAAAAAGCGTATACATTTTTATCGAACAGCGTGTATAAGTTATTTTCATGGAAATTACGTGTAACAAGAGCTGACGTATTATTTTATAAATTATATTTATAATGCAATACATATAAATCAATTAAATCGTGTAAACATACAAACTGTTATTTTTTATGCTCGACATGATCCATTTAATGAATTGACGCGCGTGTGTTTACGAAATCGGCATCATCTAGTCATAGGACGAAGTGCAATGGATATTAGATATTAGACGAAACAATGACAATGGTCAAGCAGGGTATTATTCGAGCGAATGGTTTACGACAATTTTATTGTTGGCCCCTGGTGTTCGGCAGTCGTATTTAACGTTTTATCCCGTCATTTCCCTTTTTCTCTTGCCTCTCCCGCGCGTCTCTCCCTCAATTCTCGAGAAGGAGAAAGGGTTAGAATTTTATTTTTCAGCTACACACGCGCGTAAAAGGGTTGCGGCGGAGGAGGGCCCCTTCGGATCGTTTCATAAAAGTCGTCTGGCACATTCGTTCTCCTAGATTATTGCCCCGTCCGCGAGTCGGCACCGGGACGCGGGATATATTATTTTATTTATTATTTCACTTTAAGGCTGCGTCGCGCCTCTCTTCTCTCGCTTCGCATCGCCGAGGGATTAAGGCGGACGGGCATAAAGTACGGAAACGCCTCGTTTTGCGTCACCTTGGGATCCCCGCGGATACCCGAAGCTCCGACAAGAGAGAAAGAAAGAGAGAGAAAGCTAGAGAGAGACGCTCCTTGCGGAGCCGCTCCGGTCTCCTCGGGAACCGTTCATGCGCGTGGTTTAATTAAGCCAACGTCTACGTATCGTAAAACGCGGGTATACAAAGTTTCGATCGTCGTCTGTGCACGCCGTCGATGCCTATGTATGCATGCGCGTTCGACCGTAAATAATCTTTAACGCGAGCGCACGCGATTGTCCGATATAATTCAAAGAGGCAGATAATTATAGTAGAGAGAAAAACTCAAGAGAGACGCGACACAAGCCGGCTCATACAATATATATACATAGATACATATATAAAAAAAAATATTATCTGAATATCGATACAATTTCGAGCAGAGAGATATTCAGGCAACCGAGCGGAGATGAATGCTCGACTACTCGCTTGTGCTTTTTACAACGCTCACGTCATCGTGTCGCGCGCGTTATCGCATTAAGCGGGCTCGCGCGCGAGCTTCGTTCAAATTCTTATTTCGCGAGGGGTAACGAGAATCGCGCGTTCCCTCGCCGAGGGAGGGAGGACAACGGGGGAGACGACTCTTCGTAAAATTAAGGGAGCCCGTAACACTCGAAATCGTTGTAGCACAGTGTCTTCCACGAGAGATGAAAGGAGGGAGTGGCAGACGGCAAACGCGTCCGCAGCTGCGACATCGCGAAATTACGAGGTGGCGGTGGGACTCGCCGTGTCGTTCCTTAGAGGAAGCGTTGACAAATGACGGAGGCAACTTTTATTATTTTAGATGTCGGCCCATCAGACGCGGGCGGTTACGGCCTCACGGGCCGCGACGTCGACTGGATGTGTTTTACATACATTTGAGCAGCCCCCGGGGCGCCACGCACCCCCGTTGACAAATGGCCGTGGAGTTTTATTAGACGAACTTTTTAAGGTACTCCCCCGAGCGCGGACGTGTGGTTACACTAAATAAAGATAAGCCCCGCGCCCGCGTTGAACGCGTTTTTCTTCGCTGTCCTCCTCCGGGTTTCCCGTCATTTCATTTCATTTTGTCTCCTTGCTGCACGAGACCGGCATAGTATTTCGTCGTAAACTTTCGCGAACGAATCGATTCATCGTCGTGCTTTATCGTGAAAATCAACGATTTTGATGCGCAATTAGAAAAACATTTGTTCTGAAAAAATTCATAAAATAGGATTATCCTTTTTTTTCTCTCTCTCAGCGAATTCCACGGTCTTGTAAAATCACATTTCACGCTGACGCGTCAAACTACCAGAATAATCCTCCGATTTCTCGCGAGAGAAGGCAAGTCGAATGCACGTTTCGCTCGGGAGCATATTTACGCTGGCGATGACAAATGGTTTTTAGCGTTCGCGATGGGTGGATAGGAGTAAGCGTTTCGAGACATCGGCACGAGAGAGTGGGAGAGAGAAAAAGAAACGGAGAGACCGGGAGGTGGGACAGAGAAGCGCAGAGGGCAGAAGAGAGAACTAGAGTGCTTCGCAGATGCGCCGTGACTGATGATCCCTACTTCCAGATGTACTGTATACCCCCGGTACTTTTATCGGCGCTTGTTTGTTCAGCGAGCTCCGAAATACCAGTGGCAACGGCGTGCCGTCGCAGTGGATCACGCGCGGTGTTGTGCGTTGCGTGGAAAAAAAAAAGAGGAACGAAGAGAAGGAAGAAGAGGACGAGAAGGAGATAGCGATGGAAGAGAGGGAAGCGAAAACGAAGCGAGCACCGCGATTACCAGCGATGAGAGGAGAAAAAATGATAGTCGCATCAACACAGCGCAGCCCAGGCGTATATATATATTTATGTGTCGCCTCGCGATGTTGAGCTTTCGTCGCACTCGATGATGGACGTCTATCACGTGAGACAACGTCCGAGGCATTTGCTTCATCATCATCATCCCCTGTTCTTTTTCTCTTTAGGCACACCCCTTCCCTTTCTTGTTATTGAGTTCCATCTGTTCTGAGTCGCTACCGAAACAATTTCTCTCGAGAGAATTTTTTCGGCCTCTCGGCCAGGCGCGGGCTTTCGACGAAAAGATCACCTACATCTCGCGGCGAAAGGAAGCGTCTCGTATCACGGCGCAGAACTCTGCGCGATCGAGAGTGTTTCCTTGGCATGATATAATCGGCACGTACGCGAGAGTTAACATTGGAAATCAATAGATCCGCGTTCGGATTCCACGTAGTAGGAAGCCTCAAGGAACACGAGAGAAAGTCGACTTTTTCAACCACGTGCGCGAATGGTAATGTTGAACGATTCTAGGCGGCCACGATTCGACACTGTTTGCTTTGGCCAGCGAGTTGGCTCGCGCAATTTTCTAGGCCGGGAAAGGCGGGGTATCTCGTGAGAGGGAGGAGTACAGTGCGCGGAATTATCAATTAGCGCGACGAGCGGCGGCCACTCTCCGCGTACGCGAAACGCGGCTATGTAAATTGAAGAGGTTACACGGTTTTACATATTTCAACAGATTCATGGTGCGCGGGAGGAGAAACGCGGCAGAGAACGAAGAGAGACAGAGGAGAAAGAGTAGGAAGAGAAGAATGCGAACGAGGAGAACGGCGGAGGGAGAAAAAGAGAGAGACGACGATGGAGAGCTCGGTGGCCACTCGAAAAGTGCGGGCGAAGCGTTTTGTCGAGTGTTTTATGGAAAGCTTTAGAATTGTAGATTTTCTCTCTCCCATAGCGCCCGGCTGGATTTATGACGGCCGACGTACGAGCGCAAACGTACGAGAGCGCGATGTCCCCTACTTGTGCAGGTCGCGCGCGACAGAAAATATAAAAGGATATTATTTAAATTCTCGAAAAGTTGGCTTTTTACGCCGACGAGGCGCCTGCCCGAGTGCTTTCGCTCCGAGAGCGATCGCGATCCTCCATCGTCTCGTGGCGAAGGCGGACCGTGGCGGTGAAAGTATTCCCGTGCCGGTAATCTTCCGCATAATCGATGTCAAAAACATTTTAGAAGCGTTGATCAATGTGGGGGCGCGAGGACATAAGAGAGGGCCGTCGGTGCCGCAGCAGTCACACGCCAAGTTGCTATTGGATTTCAATTGGAAAACGATTATTCTTGTCGAGTGACCGTGGCTGCCACTTTGGCTCGTTTGTCACCGAGGTAGAGAACTCCGTTTCTCTTTTCGTCGCGCTGTCACGCGCAGGAAGTACCATCGCGTAGAAGGGAGATTTACACTTATCCACAAGTTATTTTTCTCCTTTTAATTTTTCAATCTTTTTGCAAATTTAAAAGACAGATTTAAATACAGTGTGACTTCAGAAATAATGAAAAAGAAACTTGTCAATAAAATTCGGCTATAAAAATTATTTCAGATATCAACTGGACTTTTTAATCCTTTTATATCTTGTAAGCCCTTTCATTGTAAGTTTCCCGGGAAGAATTATTAGATGCGAGGCTGGAGATCTCAAAAGAATGCGACGCATCGCGCGTTTCGTGCATGCAAAACGTCGCGCTGATCAAAGCGCACGGGGTCGCCCCGAAGGAAGGGAGAATGTGGACGACGAAGGCAGAAGAATCTGATTTCGGGGGCGCAATCGTCGGGAATGCAAAGCACACACGGAGCTATTTGATCTGTATGCATATCGTAACAGCTCTCATTCTCGCGCTCTCGAGCCAGAGCGCATGCATCGACAGCGACGCACATGCATGTGCACCGCCGTTTGCGAGAGAGAGAAGATGGAAGAGAGTAAGAGAGAGAGAGAGAGGGAGAGAGTGGTGTGGGACCGACCCCGCGGGGCCAAGCGCGTATTTACGGAAGGGTCGCTGATAACACGCCGACGATTGTGTCCACACACCTCCACCTCCGTGTCCGATGGACGTGTGCGCGCACGCATGCACGCACATAAGGGACGCGCACACGCGCGCCCGCGCGGGACGGACACTGCAAATATTAGTTCATTACCAAAAGTGCCAGTGAAACCGAGGCTGCGAATGGGTAGCACCGCGGAACCGCAGGAACGTTCGTCCGCGGTTTATTTAACGACGCCCTTCCGGCCGCTTTTCAATTAACCGCCCGCCGCTCCCGCTCGTCCCCGTTGACCGCTCCTCCGGATCGCCACTTCCGCGCGAAACCTCCTTAATTTCTTATCTGCATCGCGTGTAGTTCTTCAGCGAGAACCTCGTTTAAAATATCGAGATTCTTAAGCCTCGATCTGTAGAAGTTTTCATAAAACTAATAGAATAACACGAGTCCCTAATCGATAGCGGGAGAAAAACCACGACGGGATGAAAGCGCGCGGAAGATACACCGTTCGCCGGAAGTGCAGCGAGGAATCGCATGTCGCAGGCGTATAAATAAGAGTACATCAGCGCGCGTGTAACCCCACACTCGGCCGTGTCCGGAGCCCCGCACTACGTAATATACTGACATGTGCGGCGCCGAAGGGGAACCATTTAATAACAATATATCTTAGCCGGCCGCGCGATATCGGTGCGAAAAATACGCGTCCGACGAGATGAAAGGTAGTGAAAGAGCGGATTTTCACGTCGAAATAATTTAGTTTAGTTTCTAATTAAAACATAGGGATTGTAAACAATTAAACACCGAATGGTTCAATAAAATTTCTGACGAGAAGACGAGTTTGAATAAAAATCACATAAATGTAATAAAATATAAAGAAACTTATGTATTTGCTGCATTAAAAATTAAATGTACTTTCGATAAACCAAATCAATCCATTATCTGCTGCTTAAACAAACACGTGGTCAAAAGAATGAGGAAACGTGTTTCCTAAATTTCGCGACACGCTAAACAGGCTAAACTGCAAGCGTCGCCGGGGGTCTCGTCTAGGCGGTGCGTTCAACGGCAAATAAAAAAAACGACATGACGACGATCGCAAGCTCGTTAGTCAGAGCTGTTGATGCCGCGACACGAATAGCGCGCGTCTCGCTGAGAAAATATCTAACGAAAGACGGGCGGCTTAACGAGACTAGAGCCAAGAGTGGGAAAAAATAGTGAGGAGAACTAAGAAGGATGACAATTTCACGGTACATTAGTGTCCGGTAGGAGTATCCCGGGGACATGTTTACGGACGGCGCGGCTATAATTATGTTTTTAATTAATCATCATTTTGTCGGAGAGACCGACAACGACGAAGCGGACGCGTTCAAGTCGCCAACGTCGCTCGCGTCCCAAAGTTTGCTCGGTTTGGCTCGTTACCGGCCGATGACGTACGTTCTAATAATGCACGTTGGCGGAACATGACACCTCCCCCTTCTCTTTCTCTCCATCGGATGATTCCCTTCGATCCTGTAATACCCGTCGTCACGTCGGTTCCGCCATCCCTTGTGCAATGCAACTGCCTATGCTTGCACCAAAGCCGCGAGGCGTCCCCGTCGCTCCCGTCGTATCTTCAACGTAAATGACCCCGAAAAAGCCGATCGCTGATCCAAGAAAGATAGTATCGTAATATTATTCCGCGAAAAATAATCTGCCTCTATTATTTATTGCATCCATTAAAATTCCTTTACTTTCCAGCAAAATGCCGCATAATATTAGCAAAGTATTTGCATATAAAAGTAACTCGTTGTCGTCGGCGTTCCCCCGAGCGTTGAGGGATTAATTATCATTTCGGACAAACGATGTCACGGCACTTTCTGCAACGTCCGGTCGATAAATAATTTAGTCGAGTTAATAAAATAAATGTCACTCAACCCCTCTCGCGGCCGCTTCCTGGCCGTCTTCCCGGTGCTCTTTTTCCCTCGGGAGCAGCCTGTCGTCTTTCCTCAAGAAGGCGCGACTGCCTCGACCTCCAATCGCTCGCCCGAGAAGTTTACGAGTCGGAAGATTTACCGTTGATGTAACAAGCGCGTTAGCTCGTGTGCTCCTTCTTTCCAGCACTCGCGTTGTTTCCCGTCCTCCCCTTCTCGAACTCCCGAGCTACCGAGATCCGCTTTTATATCACTTTTCATTACTCGCGTGTACCCATTAATCCGTCCCGCGCCACTTTATTCTCTCGCTCCCGATCGCGCGCGACTTTTACGATTCCTTTCGTGCCGCGTCGCGATCAATCGGGACACGCGCGGCCGCATCGTCCCGTGGAGGGATGATCGATCCATTATCATCGCTCGGAGAACGCGAGAGATCTACTTCACGACCGTTCGGTCACGACAAGATCATGACGTAACTCAATCGTCCCTATATCCTTAGAGCGCGTCGTGGCAATATCGCGAAGCGGCCGATAATCGGTTCGCAGAAGGGCCCCGCCGATTGATCAAGTTCGCCGAACGTGCGCCAAACGGGCGGCTGTCGCGAATCGATTGTTTTTCGGCTGACCGTCGATTTCCATGCCGGGATCTTCCTTTGAATCACGCGAGCCACAGGAGGGGACGCGTCGCGCAAAAAATCCTCGGGCTAATTGTCGTCTGTTGCTTGGGATTAGATCACAGAAACGTCAGGCATAATCGATCGACGAAGAGCGATCGAAGGTGACCAGGCGAGGAATATATAAGCGATTGGGGCGGTGGATTTTATACCTGCTCCATGAGCGAGGTCCGATCCGTTCTCGTGAAATTAAGGCGACCCTAAAGCCTGATCGAGCATCCTCTCCCTCCCACTCCTCTCCTCCATCCCTCTCTTGGATACGAGATGCAGATCGCGTTTCTTTAAATATCTAAGTAATTGCCCAGTCAATCGCGCCCTCACACCGGCAATTACACGCGAAAATTATGTCGGGAAATTACTGGGTGGGCATAGTGAAAGAATCGAAGAGCGATACGGCGGAACAGCGCGCCGGAGAGGAGACGGAAGAACGAGAGTGATAGCGTGACTAACGTACGCTTTGTCAGCGCCGGGATAATCGCATAGCGATTCTCGCGCATAATTTACTTTACTTGAGCGCAATTTGCCATCTTGCGATCCTGCGCGGATAAAGTCCTCCACCTATGCGTGCATATTGAGACGCGAGGACGGCCCCCAACGTCGGCGCTCTGATGATCTCGCGCTCGCGGATTATTCATAAAAGAGGAATGGTATAATCGGCGGCGCAATCATCATGTTAATGCAACGTAATAACACGTCGCAACAATTAATTGCGACAATCAGTCGCAACATTGAAAAAGGGAATACATTGAAAAATGTACAACTACCGGAGAAAGAGAGATGGACAGTCGCAGGTGACCTTCGGTAGCTCGAATTCGCGTCGACAAGGCGGGAAACGTCGCGTCGCGGCGCATCGCGTAATTATGGGGATTCTCGTGGCGGCATGCTGACAGCTCGAAACCCGGATCGGTTGCCGCGTAAACGATATTAATCACAATGCGCGTATTTGCCGTACGCGCGCCGCCACGTGTGACTATAGCTACTCCGTAGGTGTTTGCACCGCGTGCATGTCCGCGCGCTGACAGTTCGTTTGAACGCAATTAGCGTGCCGCGCGCTATGGTAAGAGAGCGAGAACGGCTCTCGGCTATCGTCCGCGCGATCGCCGAGTCGAACCATTTCGCCGCGCTCGTCGTGCGCCGATAGACGAGGCGAGCCGATCATTTGACAGCCAGGACCAATTTCGCGCCGAGACGCATTTTTATTTTTTTTCGACCTGTGCTCATCCGCGGTTACGTGATAAACGTCTCATAAATTCCTACGTAATTCGCGTTTCTACGAAACGGCGTTCCACGATCAAGTTTCTTATTACCAAGTTACTTATGGGCAATAGTTTGTACTGAAATACAATAGTCAGCCGAACACGATAAATCAGAATGTTAAAATATAATATGTAAACAGATGATGATGCATGATACTGCACCGCTCGTACGTGTATAATTTAATTAAGAAAAAAAGGCAATAAAATTCTACATTATTCAAACGTTTATAAGAAATGCTTGTTAAGTTAAGTTAATATCAATTTACGTTTTACATTCTCTGAAAATTCAAGTATTTATTTTTGATCTTTTTATTAATCAGGTCGGATAAAACGTTAACGTGCGCATCGAACTGAGACGAATTGTTCATATTAAGCTAAGTGTTATACTAAATGAGTAGGATAATTTCGATCATGCCATTCCCCGAGATATGACGCCGACGTCGGCAGTAATCACAGCGCGGTTATCAAAGCGGCAAGAAGTGAAATATCTTATGACGCGTTTCGACGTGTCCGTCGTTTTACGTCCGTCGTCGGTGTACTTCTTTGTGGACGCGGTCTCGGCAGCCACGAAACCATGACCGTAAATGTAAATGGGCGACGTCATTTCGCCAGCATGGCGCAGGGAGGGATAAGACGAAGGAGAAGCGGAGGAAGCGAGAAGCGAAACCTCAAGCGTGGTGGAAAAGGGAGGGAGAGAGAAGGGAAGTAGAAAGAGTCGATCGTAACGATGAGGCTCAACTTTATGAATATTATTTTCCAGCAGATGTCCTGGACGATAGGACGTCGTCGCCGTCGTCGTCGTAATTAATGACGTCGCGGGCGCGACGGGAGAGGGTGGCTCCAAGTTGGGTTGAAGAGAGAAAGACGACGAATGGGGGACAAGGTACAGAA
>VBVR01003870.1:0-16061 GCA_011638315.1 Tetramorium parvispinum
ATATAGGGAGAAACAGCGCCACGGGGGAAGCAACGAAAATGAAAATAAAGGGGCACTCCGCAACTACGGCTCTCCGGCCTCGTGTGCAGCGGGGCGACGCCGAGAAAACCGAGATACGTTTCCGACGCTGCACGCTGCGAGCAGAACTCTCCCAACGGTGAAAAAACAGACGGAACGAAGCGAGTGACGTGGGGCGGGAAATCGGCGTGGAAAGTCTTGTCCGCTCGGATTCCCTTTAATCACAATTCCAATTCATGCGACGTTTCAATTTTCATACTTTTATTTGCCTGAGATGTGTTCTTAGCAATTCGTATGTCATCGCGTTTACCACGTATATTATAATTCCCGATTTTCATTTTGTTGCTCATTAACCAGATGACCAGGTGGGGTCGTACAATTCCGCTCTTTCATCTAGGAGGTATTACTTCATTAACTTTGTTTACAGCCTAGGAGAGAGAATGACGTAATTTCGGGCGCCGCGCCGGTCTCGTCCCCCCCCTCAAGTATGAGGAAGAAAAATTAAAAAACATTGCGGGTCGGGTCACGAACGGCTTATAATATACACCGTGGAAATTACGCGGGCAGCCCGACGACGTAACTTCGAAAATTACGCGAGTAGGGTACGAAAAGTTTGCGCGATCTAACTACTACGAAGTCAGTCCACGGTGCGGCCCTTATTCACCGCCCTCGTGGGACTTGGCCACGGCACCGGTTATTACACGGAGGGTTGGTCTCGGCTTGCCAAACGTGCCGGCAAAAAAGTCCCATTTAATACGACGAAATTCACTGTGATGCACCCTGTACACATCGTGAGCCGCTTAATAATGTATTTCGGCTGTCGCACATCGCTCTTTATTAAAGCTCGACCGGCACGTGCATCCGAGATTTTTCATATTTATAATCAAATGAGTCGACAACTCTCGGAAACAGAGATTTATATTTCAGACGCGAATAATTCGATAATTACTTTTTAATTAAGAAAACTAGTCTTTAATCGCTACGTCATTGACAACTATAACTACAAATACAATGTAGATTATGTCCTTAAAAAGAGATAAAGGCAAAAGAGATGAGATGACAGTGTTTTGTAATATAAAGAATCGTAACGGTATGTAAAAACGTGAAATTTGTATTTAGTGTAAATAAAAATGTGTAAATAAACCTGCGCCGTATCTACGAGAAATGCAATTTCAATCCCAACCGGTTACGGTCGTCATGAAATTCTGATCGTCTGAGTAGGTTTTTAGCGCTGTTTTTAAGCCACAAGTATAAACGGGCGCTTATTCAGCAAGCGGGAAATATCCGAACGACTGATATGCGACGCTGTAAAAACGTAGCATAAAGAATTTCGATGTTCACGGGAAGCCACGGAATACCGCAATGATAAGCGAGTGCCCGCGGAATATTCGCATGCCAATAATTCTGCTTCAATACGCCGGCCGCCGATATTGACGTTTTCACGAAAGGCTAAACCGCGTGATCGATATATTACGATTAGGTGTCACGATATGCGCGCCTTCCGAGCGTGAAAGCCGAAACGGCAGGTTTGATCATAAAGCTGACGGGCTAGTTTAAAGGCGGCGGATATTTATCATCGTTCGGTGGGAAAAACGGGGCAGGCGGTTTGCGTAATACCGCGAGCTAGATGTGTGTAGCGCGCGGATAAGTAAGTAGCGCGGATACTTCTTTCGACACTGCCGGAGAAGAAAACGAAAGTGTCATGGAGCGCAACACGCACACCTGAAGGTGAAATATGCATAGAGGGAGATAAAGCGGAGCGCGTAAAGCGGATATCGCGCCTTTCAGGCCGAGTAGTCAGCTAAATAGCCCGGGTCGCAGATGCATTCCGCGTCCCAAGTCATTTTGCAGATGCCATCCTGCGCGAAGGCGCGCGCTTTTTTATCACGTACAAAACTCAAGTGAGATGAGTCAGAAAAAAAGAGATAGGGACGGGAATAGGAACTTTCACCGTAGTCGATTTCGACCCTTCCCAGGGAGGGTTTATGTCGTTCACTGTGGCAAACGACTTTGCCTTCCCTAACGAGGACATACGGCGAGGCTCGATAAGGTGAATGACGTTCGACTTGGCGAAAACAGGGCTTCGCCGAGGATCAGAGGAGAGATTTCTCCGAACGGAGCGATGCCGCGCGGGCGCGCGCGCGCGGAAAAAAAATATTGACGATCGTTTTCGTTCCTTGATGCTGACCTAAATTTCACCTCGAGCTTTCCGCATCGTTGACGCAGCAGCGGCAAACGCTCGATTTCGACTTCCACCGATCTTTCTCGAGTTCTCCCGTAACCGCCCTTATGGCTCTCTTATTCGCGTGCTGATTTGGCTACCGATAAAATCGAATATTCCAGACCGTGATTTCTGAATTTAGCGGCGACGCGATTATGCTAATGCTCTTTATTGCCAGGTGCCATAAAACTTGGACATTTTCGAGATCGGGAATTCATAATGCCCGCGGCACATCGACTGGGAACAATGAGAATCTCGTGTGGAAAGCAGAAACGAGATTTAAGTTCCTTTAATGGATGAAAAACGTGTGGAGAAAGCTATTCGGTCCCGCTGAAATTTCATAATAATTTTAAGCGAATTGTATGTCGGCTCTTATTTAGACAATAAAACGTATTTTGAAAGTCAATACAAATTGTAATTAAATGAAAATCAACTTTCTTGCGATATCCGTTAACTAAATGATCCTCGCGAGATTAACGTCAGGATTAATATTTCGAACGAACCAACCTTTATACCGCGAACGTTTAAATAAAACAATTCAATATTCATCGTTGTACTTTTATCTACGTTGAACAAAATGTTGCTTCAGCAAGCGAGCGTTCATCAGAAACCCGGTCTCGTTGTCTGACGGACACCAAGGCTCGCTAGCCGATAACGAAATTATCTTAATCCGACTCGATCGATTGACAGTTAGTCGATTGCGCGGCAATGATATATAGACGGGAGCTTGCGAGCCATGCGGACTGACGGGAACACGATGCCTATTGTGCGTCACATACGGAATCAATGTATATTTTGATGTTCGGCAGTCGACAATAATGTAACCATTGAAATGCCAGTGGTCGAAGCCCATATCGAGAATATAACGAGCAGAATGATGCGCACCGACGCGATAAGCACTCTCGATGTGCGCGCCCGGTTCCCCTTCTACGTTGAAACTGTGCACACGCGATTTGCGACGTTATAAGAAGATTATATCAGACAAACGGCCGTGTATCGCGAAAAATGTCACGTTTCAATGTGGCACGCATAATTATGGATTGTCGGCAAGCTGTCGGTGATTGTCGGAAAATTGTGATATGGCAACGCCCATTTTCGATTTAAGCGACGAACTAAATTAGCTCTAAGGTACATAATTAAATTCCACTTTCACGCAGATAATTACATAACGGCGAGTAGTATATGCGTGAAAAGAGCTGTGCGCATTTATAACTAAACCTAGGACGCCTGTTTCGTAAGAGAATGCGTAATAACTTTCAAGGCTTTACGAAAAGCAACGGAGAAACTCCGTTCACGGGTGCCTCGTAAATTTATGCAACGACCTTGCTCCCGCTTCGGCCAGTTGGTTAATCCTGCATGATGTTTTTGTACTAAGCAGATTCTCGCACGAGAGTACTATGTAATAATAATGTAATATTCTACTAACACATATTTCGAGGTGAAAACTCATATGCGTACATAATTATTGTAGAGGAATAATTTATCGGAGCATTAATTGAACTGGTTAATAAAATAAACCGCATAATTGTTGGCCACTTAATATAAGAATATTTTGCTGCATCTATGACGTAAATAAAACGAGAGACGTATTTAATTAGGTGTAATAATTTAGTTATTGCGATGCTGCTCTGTTATTCGAGAGAAGCGAACTAATGAATGTGAATTACTGCAACAAGCATTAAAAAGGAGAGAGGGGCTTCCTTATGTTATCGCGTTTTCGTAACTTTGTTAAACTAAAATCGTAAACCTTCGCGCGGGCACGTAACAAATGAATTTATGGAATCCCACACGTAACACGTGATCTCGCAACAGAAGATGGGAGGAACCAGAAATTTGCGCGTTGTGGCAGAGCATAAAGCGTTTTCGTGTCAAGCGAGACACGAAGAAAGTCGAAGGCACGTACGACCTCGGGGAAAGACACGGGACGCCGTAATGGCCGTTCCGGATGCGTCAGTTTTGGATCCTGCAGAAAATGGACGTGCACTGCCATAGGGATTTATTAACGTAATCTGCTTAGCCCTCCAGCGACATCGGACTGGCTCGGGCCTGGCCCATTTCTTTGTGCAGCTCTCCGCGTCAAAGAGAGGATGAAAGCCGACCTTACTTTGCGTTTGTATCCCCTGCCCGCGCGCGGGCGTATTCTTTCGCGCTCCGCGATTCCACTACTCTCTGTTACTAGCACTCTCCCGCCGCTGCAGTGCGGCTGCGAGAAGTAGATATGGTCGTCGCGGCTCGGTGAAAAGGGACGAGACAACGAAATTAAAAAGAAGAAGCACTTGGCTCGTGAGCCGGCTGTTTGTCTGGTGCAAAATATCCCTCGCAGCAAGACGCGAAAGTGCACGACGGTCGCTTAATTAACAAGTGGATAAGCTATGAATTTTTTTGCAAGCTATAAAGAGAGAGAGAGAGTATGCTTTCGTAATGCTAATTCGATAAACTGCGTTGCAAGTCCCTTGGCATTTTGGGCGCGGAACATTTCTCGCATAAATTATATATCTCAGGCGTGATAATGAAGTGAATTAATCTTCATGGAGACAGGAACATGATGAACGGCATGGCCATACTGAATTTCGGAATTCGATCGGTAGGTGCTACGTGCCGTAATGAACGAAAAAGATCGTGCCAGCGCGATAACAAATAGCCCAAGTATCAGCGAAGATCGAGGACTTTCCTTCTTTCAGCCGGGAGCAACTGTCGAAGTCCTCAAGAGATTAATGCCCCTACCGGCCCGTCACCCTTCTCTTTCTTTCTCGTACCAACTAATTTCGTAGTCACCGATGGAATTTCAAAAAATGTGAGATATCTATCTCGCTGGGACCGCTCGGAAGTCTTCCGTTTAATCATGCTGCGTTCGGTCGATGGGCTGTTCGGTGGCGAGACAGCGTTGTGGAGGGACTTTAAACGAACGAGAGCGGGAAAGGAAGAGACGGGGAGAGAACTTGAAGCGGAGAAAAAGGAAGAGACGCGATAGGTGGAAGGACCGGGGCCGAAATCGATATTTAAGGCTGCTCTCGTTCCTGTGAAAATTTAATAACCCGTTCCCAAGTATGCGTCCCTCCCCCTCCCTCCCCTCTTGAGAAGAGCAGCTATCGTTACCGTGCACACGTGTAAACGTTCGTCCGTGCGGCGACATTATCGCGCGATATTAAATCCCAGCCTGGTAGAATAATTGAAAGTTTCAGGAGGGGGTGGTGATACGTCACAGAGATCCGATAAGGATTGGTCGCATCGAACTTCATTTCGCAGTGGCGAGCATGTTCACCGATCGCGCATCAATGTGAATTGGAATTCCGGTATCGCGGAATGTATGTACGTATGTACGTACGGATGAACAATGTCCAGAGCAACGATGGCGCATACAGCGCAACGTATGTACACGTCAATGAAACGTTTATGTACGGCATTAAAGAGAGGTGCATTCCAACCTTGGGATGTTTATCACGGATGACGCATATCCGGTGACATAATTTCCAAGAACTTAATCTGCGTTCATTAACATGTCAACTCGTTGCGAAACTTTTGCTCTTTTCCTGCAGCTATGTATGCACGTATGAAGATTGCCAAACATTAGATAGAGCTCTGAGATTAGAGGAGGAAGAAGATTAACGGGCGATTCGCGTCAAATGTACTATGAATCATCAGGCAACGATGATAAATACAAATTCATTGATTTTCGCTTCATAAAACGTAGCTTGCGAGATTAATAGTACGATGAACCTCGTATTACTATGGAGTTACTAAAATCAAGATACGCGCTGTATTACAAAATTATTTATCTCTTTATTGTCAAAATTTGAAACATGACTCGTCGAGTGAGTATAGGAAACACTCTCCATGTGTGTTGTGTGTGTGTTTGTGTGTGTGTGTGTTAATTATTCATAAAAGATAATAGAAAAGTGAAAATCTTTAAAATCAATTTTTTATTATCAACTGTTATACATTTATAAACAAAGCAGTCGAGTTATTTATTAATTTTTGTTTTTAAATAATTAAAAATAGTTAAACAAGACAGCATTAAAATTGAAAAATTTTAGATATAATAAAAAAATAATCTCTGGGGTGTTATATATATTCCACGCGCACATACAACACATACGAAGGATAAATATTAACTATTAAAGAATTTTGTAATAGACTGAAAAAACATTTTAATAATAAACAAATAATAAAAGCTCAATTTTTTTATTCATGGCAAGTGATCCCCTTCATGGTTTCTTTATTTAAAACATAATAAAATATTTGGTACTGAAAATCCATATTCTCTCTCTTAAAAAAAATTACAAGAGTACAAAATAATTTTTTTGTCAAGAGAAATCGAATCTACTCGCGTATCTAGTCGAGAAATTTATGCTTCTTAAATTTAATACAAACTTTGCGACAGCCTGTGACTATCGACCGCAGCACTATCAGCGGTGAGACTATCACGGAAAAAAAAAAACAGCGAAAACAAAATTCGGCGTCTGGTCTCAACGCGATTTTCTTTTGTCTATGAGGCGTTTCACAGACAATGCCGTTTAATCCCTACAATGCGGCAACGAGGAGCTCTTCCCATCCCTTGGCCTATGCACCAACCGGTATTCGGTCGTGTTGTGTCGATGAACGAGCATTCGACGAGAAAAAAGATTACGCTTTAGTTGGAAGCGCGATAGACTCTATCTGATGCTGATGCTTCGCTATCTGATGCCGAGTGATTGTCTAGATCACGATCGATCGGTGTTTGCAGCTATCGTCTTTCCGCGATACAATGGAGCAATTATCGTTTCCGAATAATTCTTTGCGCCTTCGAACAGGAAGCAGGCTGCAAAGGCAACGAGCGACGTACGCTTTCAAAACTCATTTCCGTTTGTTTCTCTGTCCGTACGAAATGGCTTTCGGCGATTCACTTGCAAAAAGTGTGCTTCTCCGCATTTTCAACGTGATTATATACCCTGATATCTGTAAAGTATCTTAAGTAGGATATACGTTTACTTAATCAATGTCGTCATTAAAGTGAATCGAGTTCTTGCGGTCGGAGATCACATTGGAGGAAAGACGTCCGTCCCGCCGAAAAGTAACCATTAGTGAAGATCTATCGTATCCGATAGAAGGTCCGAGAAGTGGCAAAGAACACCGAGAGAAACCGAGGACACTCGACTATCGTGGGAAGCACTGCCCTGGGCTTTCGACATCCCCTCCCCCTCACCTCATTCCACCCGCGCTCGCTTACTCGCGGACGCAGTCCGCGATGAGGAGGGCGAAAGCATAAAATGTCGTATAAGTAAATGAAAGAAATAAGGTCGGCGAACAAAGAACGCGAGGGAAAAGAGCCGGAAGAAAAATGGAGGACCTAATGAACTTGGAGAAAAAGTTAAACATTGGCGGCGAACAAAGGTTTTTAATGAACGCTTTATATAGGAAAGTCGATTTTATCGTTTAGTCGCTTCTAAATATTGCCCCTTTCGCGCACGAACGCTCACGTGACGCGCGGCTTATCGTGTATCGAAACCACATAAACGTATCAATCTGAAATTCTTAATTATTATAATTATTCAATCACCTCCGCGGATAATCTTATGACATCTCTCGACTTAATTTGCAATAATGGAAACGTTTTGGCGATCTTTATTTTTGTCTCCTTATCGCGTATCGTTTAAGTGAGATTAAAAAGTTCACGTATAAGCTTAATCAAGGACGCTAAACGAGTTTCTTCGCGGGCAGACTGCATCCGGCGTTCTCCACGTGTTAACTCGCGACAGTTACCGGCAATCCCGCGACGAGCAAACATTAGCGCACGTGAAGGAAATCCCGGATAATTTGGACGGTCGGGGGGGGGGGGGGGAATTCGTTTTGATTGTCATGTGTCGAATAGAATATCAACGATAAACACAATTGACATTTGATTGTTTGATCGGTTTTTCACCATGCACCAGAGATTCGCGCTAATCCGAAATTTCTGTACTCGCTTTATGAGAGTTTTCGCTCGCAGCGCGCGTCTCTCTCTCTCTCTCTCTCGCAGAAATCTACTTCGATAAAGAGATGGATCAAGCAGTTCTTTGTATACGTTCTCCATCCATTTTGTATCTTATAAAATTCTTACCCATGCAAAAGTTTCCGAGAGAGCGGACTTTCAGTAATTTGAAACATCCTGTGTGTTTTATATCTGCATTATTCATCGTCCCGCGATACGGGCATAATCGATAAAGCGATACGAGTGCACATAAAAGCAGTTAATAAGCAATAAAAAGCTGCAGGGCAAGATAAAACAGACGTTGCTCATACGTAAAGTAAAACGGGTTGAAAATTCAACTCGCTTATAGAAACTTCTTCCCTCGCCCCCTATTTTTCTTACGTTGCCGGGGACCATGAGGGGAAGGGGGAGAGAGAGAGAGAGAGAGAGACTATCCCGGGGCAAAATATCGCATTTTATCCAGCGCAGCTGGATCCCAGATTCAAAACTTTTCCATATCGCATTACGCGCATGTATATACACGACGTAAGGCGGGCGCATAGCGACGCTCCCTTCCGCGCGCGAAGCAAAAGGGCCCCCCGCGTGCATCAATAAATATTTCATTATGCACACCCCGACGTGGTGGTGCGTAGGTACGTGCATGCTCGCGGCGGAGTGCAATCCGGAGCGCGACGCTTTCCATATCTGCGCCTCGCAATCTCCGACAACGAAATTTGCCTGACGCCGCGCGCACAGGTGGACGGCTGTGCGGCCAGCGTGGACGACCCTCCTTCCCCTCCGCCCCCGGCGCCCCTACCCTCAGGCGCCGGTATCGATTATGAAATTGCGCTGGATAAAGCAAACGAGATACCACCGCGACGAGTACGCTCGGCGGTCTCCTCGTGCTCTCTCGTGAGCGCGCGGACGTATCGCTGATGGCCCGGGCCTCTGTTGGTTACCTTTCCGATCGTATCGGCATACCGATATAGTTCGGTCCTTCCAGCACGCAGGTGAGAACGGCGCTACCCCGTTCACCGGTTCACGGGGAGTTGCACGCACCCCCTCCTTCCTCACCCCCCGTGTTCGTGTTGTACGTCGACGGAGCACGATGCGAAACCCTCCCCCTAATCGCTATTCGTCTCTATCTCGTGTTGCGCTCTAAACTACAATATGCTCTCTCGTGTGCATCGTGTCACGCGGCTGCGTCATTATAATTCCCGGTGGGTAGGCGCCGAGACTCTGCGGAAGCAGGCTGCAGATCGCATTAACCCTTCATTATTATTTGACTAACTGCGGAAGAATCGGGAGATAATCGAGAGAGTACCCGGACGACTTCCGCTGCTCTCTCTTTCTCACCCGCTCCGATCCCTTCTCTCTTCCTCCCGGGATCTCATCCCGTTTCGAAACCCGAGGACACATCCGGCCTTTCATTACTCGTCATTTAAAATTTATCATTTGACGTTTGACATTTCTAGGACAAAGAATTAAGTAAGATAGATGTTTGTTAAAATTTGAGAACGTTTTGTTCAAAAGTTTTGTAAAATGCATTTTAGTTCGATTTTTTAAAATTATGATGTCTATTTTAACAGAATATGGAGTACTTTAATAAATGTCACTTTTTGTCTGGTTCACATCCCTCTCCCTCGCCCGAACGTCAAAGTTTCGAGCGGTTCTACAGATCGCCCGAAACTATCCTATAAACAGGCCTTTGGCCCGGCGATTACCTTTCGAGGAATGCGCATATCATGAACAGGATAGATTTCGCGATACACCGTGTCTCCCCGCGATAGCGATAGGCGGATTCGTCCAACTTTTCAGGCACGATCGCGCGTCATGCAACTTCCGCGGAATGAAAACGCGAAATCTTCTTGCGCGCAGCTGCAGGTAGACATGAAATTTTATCGCCCGGCAAGCTTCGTTATGTAGTCGTATCACGTTATGTATGTGTTCCCTGTTTACCGTATCGTAAACAACTACGGACATATTTATTTAACAAGTCATCCGAATATCGGAGCGCTATACGTTTGCCTATTAACAATTCATATTATCATATATTAACAATATTCTCGTAACCACGTGAAATTGCACACCGAAATATGGGATATTCTAGTTCTAAACAAGGATTATTTTCTATCGCACTTTAACTTCATCTATTATTAGTGTGTTATTCCAAATCGACATCCTCGCAATCTAGATGTAATTTTTTTTCCAAAAAATGTCGAAATATTCTCTCTCGATAAACATTCGCGATACTGGCGGAAACTTTGTTGTAAAAATGTAAAGGGAGAGCTTTACAAATAAAATATAATTTCTAAATTCTTTCTAAATTCTCGATGCGCAAAAAACTGTAGATGATTTTGGTTAAAAAAAGGTATTTTAGAGAGAAAATTTTTTTAATTTTTCGAAATATAAAAACTGGGAACTGAGTACCGGAAGCTAATAAGGCTATGAGAGCCAAAGTAATTCGCTTCACGATATCCGCATCAACATTGTACCAATTTTCTAACTCTCTATGGGTGAAAAATGGTTTTAAAATATTCGCGGAACCCGTATAATAGCGTAAAAACTGTCCGGACTTTACGATGGTCGAGAAATCTGCATTTCTAATTTTTATACCGACGTGCACGAAATAACATCGCTGACGATGTAGTAAAACCGGGGATTTGCGGAATCTCCGTCGCGGAATTATAAACGCCGAGAATTTTTTGAAAAATTCGAATCGGCGGCACGGGAGAATTACAAGATCTAGATGATATAGTTATTTCCGGAGAAAAATGTCGAAATATTTTCTCTCGATAAACGTCCGCGACACCAGCGGCAGCTCTGTTGTGGAAATGAAAAAGAGGAGCTTTCGAAATAAAATAATTTACAAATTCCTTCTAAAATGCACATAGAACTCGATGTACATAGAAACTCGCGACGGCGGACGATTTGCGGAAATTAAAGTAAACATGCGAATTTACTGTCGGTCTGTCGATTTAAAAATACGAGAATAAGGTATTTGGTTCCAATTCGCGGAATACCAACGTCATTTGCCATTTCTTTCTCACGAAAGAGAGAAGTAAAAAGCGTTTCACGAATAAAAATAATCGCGAACTAGCGAGCTTGCGGCACGTTCACGAGTATGTGTCACGATATCGATCGACTTCAGCAACCGGCTGCCATTAGCCATATACTTTTTGCCTAATAGTATGAACTATTGCGGCCGCGAACTCCGAAGAAAGCTTACGTTGGCGACCTACTTTCCGATCGCGCTAGAGTGAAACCTTTTTTCCGGAATCAGGTCGACGCGCACACAAAAGACGTGCTGCGAAACGCAGTGCAAATAGGTCAGGTATCTACATGTTTTTAAATCAATTATCTTTTACAACTTATTTTTACAATTTTATCAGTCGTAATAAAAATAATTTGCAGCGAATCGTGTGGATTTGTAATTGTTTGATCAATAAATAAGAAGGGCGCGTTTATATAATCCTCCGTGCTGGCCGATATACGAAAGAAAAATAGTCCATACTCACTTTATTCGATTATAAACTAGCAGCTCAGCTATCTCTCGGCCTAGCCTTGAGTACAGAGTTTCTACGAAGACCAACACCTTCGGGTCTATCCTTAAACGAGCTTCACTGCGATGGTCTGGGGCTGACGGTAGTCTGGTCGCTCCTCTCAAAGTCGAACATCGTATCGCCGGCTCCGGCCTTGTATCCCGGTGCATTAAACTGCAATAATAGAAATCATTTAATATTTTATTACAGTTAGTATTTTTAAAAAAGCACACTAATTATATAATTTTTAATATAGAAAATACGTATCGCTTAATGCGTATTCCTTACATACTGAAAAAAAATTCTAGGTAAACTTATAAGATATATTTAGTAATGCAATTTTTGAAATATTTAGTTAGTATTATTGAATATAATAATAATAAAACATTTGATAACAATTATTCATTTCATTTTATAACATTTCATTTTATAACATTATTTTGTCATGACCTATATGTTTAGTTGAAATTTTTCACCAAGGTTGTTAGTAACTTTTATTAAAACTGGATTATTACAACCAATCTTTTTTTCGTGCATGGCGATTTTTTTAATTATCTTCAATTTATTCGTTAAAAATAAAGTTGTCAATAATATTTCAACATCAAAGATCCTAAGTTATTACTATCGTACATTTCAAAAGTCTGAAGAATTTCCGTGATATTGATCGTATACATACAACGCACCATCTCGAACCATCTCTTATCTCGGAAGTTTTACATATTTACGAGGTATTTTCTTGTTACACAGAGCGAGTACTTGCATTACTCGCCACGTTACAGTTTTCATGATAATACCAAATGTTCTCTCAAAGAATAGGAGGAACATTTCGATTAGCCTCAGACAGGCGAAAATTCTTCCGTCAAATTCTTCATAACGAAACCTCTGTAACGAGCGGCCCTCGAAGAATGCACGGCAGCTCTTTCAACCTGTCCTCAAAGTTCGCTTACAGCAGACGGATACAAGGCGCCCCCGGTATATCCGTGAGAACGCGGATGTAGCAGCGTCGCAGGAATTTCGGAACGTATGCGTACAGCTCCACAAAGGACCCTTTAGCGCTGCTGCAACGAGTCCTTCCGGACAGCTATTAACATCGAGCATTCTGCGAGTCTCCCGGTATTTACCGCGCGTAAAGTATCCCGCTATGAATGTAAAAGTAATTCTTTTTCTTTTTACATCTTCGCGTTGCTAGGCATCGCGTTTCGAATCACGAACGCTCGAAAGCCTTGATATCCGATACTTTTTACAGATTACAATTTTCGAGAGGACGTCTTAAGAAAAAAAAATCTTCAAATTTTTATTACCCTACATTGAAAAATTCTGGTTAAAAACGAACGAATCAGAAAATCTTGTAGGATTGATCATATATTCTGATTATTACAATAGAAATTCTGGTTATTATAGTAGAACTCAATACTTCACTGAAAAAAATTCTAGCTAAACTTACAAGATGTACTTAGTAATGCAATTTTTGAAATAGTTAATGTTACTAAATATAATAATAGTAATAAAACATTTGATTTGATTATAAATAATTATGATTATTTCATTTTTTATACATTATTTTGTCATAAATGACTTACTTATATGTTTAGTTGAAACTACTTCACCAAGATTCTTGGTAACTTTTATTAAAATTAGATTATTATAACCAATTATAATCAATCTTTTTTTCAGTGTTTATAACTTGTAATAATCAAAATATTTGTTCAATCTTACAAGATATTTCTGATTCGTCCGTTTTTAATCAGAATTTTTCTTTCAGTGTACCCTTCTTATTTACATCTACATTTTTTACTAGGAATCTTCTTCTCTAAATTTTGTGGATTTAAATTCAACAGCTAATTTTATTGTTACTTTGTTAAATTTTAATATCAAGAGTCTTTAGTTAATTATTTATTTAAATTCAATAAAATATGATTTTTATGTATAGATTCAGATCAGACGCGCTCCCTTCAGATGTAGCAATTACATTCCTCGCAGTTGAGCTCCTTTATGTTGATATTTGTCACGAGCAGATCCAGCAGTGTATTATCGGCGCATGCATCAAATTAGTATGCATCCAGCAATCGGGCTTCCCGCCATAAACCGAAAATCGAACCTTTGTACTGAAGCAGGATAATCCAGAAGCCCGATCGACATACAAACACACGCGGGGAAGGGCATTTTCATAATGGAACAGCAATAACTATTATGGTATACGAATTCGTCGAATTATTAATTGGGATGCCAACACGATCAATCGTTCTCATAATTCCTATATATGCCGTAACACTCATTCATGCGTAAAAACGTTTATCGTGCAGCGTGCCGAATTATATCGAAATATGAATGTGGATATTACGAGTGCATATTAATTAACGGCATTGTGTATCAAACAGATCATTAATTCCCACATGCGAAGAAATTTGACGGTTCGCAAAGGCAATTAAACAACAACAAATAAAGGACACTCGTATATTTAAAAAAAAGGACATTTTTTGCACCATATTGTGATTGAAAATTTTTTCGTGAAAAGCAAATGCACGTGTAAAATTTCTAAACCGACGGATAAAGCGATGAGTGAGATTGAAAGGGTAGAACTCCTCCCTCCCTCCCTCTCGGCTTAGATGCGAGCGAAACAGATTATCGATGATGCACTTGCGCCTCTCGCGCGGCTCTTATCCTCTCCGGTTTACAATTTATGCACATTAGGCGTCGCGTCAGTAGACGCATACACGAAGCGGAGCTCCGGTCGAACTAACATTTACCCCCCATAGTACTGCTTCGGTCGTTGTTACGGAGTATTTGACGCAACTGAATTTCGCGAGCAAATATTTTCCGCGTAGCGCAATCGCACGGCGATAATCCGTATACCACGTGCGAGAGGCAATTTATCAAGACGTAAAAACATTTGTGAAAATCCCCTCTGGAGTTATCTGCTTGCGCTCGAGATAATTTGCCAAAAACGATCGATTTCCGCTCATCAGTTTCGCGCTTCGTCTTCGGCGCGCGCGCGTTTTGCGTTTGGCTTTCATAAAGATATGGAAATGCGCGTAGGAGGAAACAGAGGTATCGATCGCGTATGTGTGCCCCATCATACGCGTATGCATAGCCGGCGGTGCCATCGAATGGCTCCTCTGCATTTCATGCGCGGGTTATCGATGCAATATTCTTGACATTCGCGTGCATCGAAATCGTTTATCCGTGCACACGGGATCATTCGTAAATATTGAGGATCTGCAATCCCACCCATGGTTGAAAACGTGAACACTACTGCCGTCTGTATTGTCTCTCTCTCTCTCTCTCTCGCTCTCTCTCTCTCTCTCTCTCTCTCTGCCTCTCCGCTTGGTAAAAGGTCGAAACCAGCTTCATTTCTATTCTATTAGATGTGACATTTAGATGCGATTTTATATGCTCTTTGCCTCCTGCCAAACTAGTACATTTGCATTTATATCTTGACAGTATCTAACGTTTTTGATTTGATTTAGATAACTTGATGTGTTTGTATTTTACAGACGCAATAAAATAAATTGCATTTGCTTTGCTAAAAAAATTTCACATTATTTTTATTAAAACTAAACTAAATTAAAATCGTATTGTCTAAAATAAATTTATATAATTTCTTAAATATTTATATAATTATAATAAAATCCAAAGCGACGAAGATTCTGATTAATGAAAACAAGAATAGTTTCTAGATTTTCAAAAGTATTTTAAAAAATTTTGAATTAATAAGTTTATTCCCTTCAACTTTAAGAAGTGGAAATTGGTTTACAATAACATCTTAACTATTCACTAAATATGATTAGCTTAACTATATGCATTATTATGTTAACCACAATTATCCACAGTTAACCACAGTTAAAAATATTATAAAATTATGGTTGAGGCCAAAAGTAACAATATTTTTCTCTCATTGTCGGTGCGCATCTTAAATTATCTAATGCTCTAACTTTCATTATCTTCTATTACAGTTTCTATATAACCTTCTTCTATTTATCTTATATAATTCCCTTTTCCTTAATTTTCCTTTCTCTATTTTCATTTCACTATTTCATTTTCAAAAATTTCAAGAATCTTCCTCTCACGTCGCGACGGTGTGGACGGTTGATGTGGTCTTTAAATGTCACACGCGTATATGATTCAACAGCGACGTCGTGCACAGAGACGTAAAATCTGATGCACGTGCGTGTCCACGCGGAGGCTTTCAAGTACATTGATAATCTGGGACGGGAGAGATACGATGCATCATCCTATCGCACATCAGTCGTGGCCACAAGTAAGCCTATTAGTGCGCGGCGTTATTAGAGGATACCATCTGACCTAAATACCTATTGGCTACAGGCGTACCAACGTGCGTAGGCATCCTTAACAC